>PVLA01009585.1:0-72953 GCA_004027455.1 Hydrochoerus hydrochaeris | reverse complement strand
TGCATGGTTAAATTGCTTATTTGAAGCTACTTTGCTTTTGTTAGGGGAGCTTTTACAGTTATAAACTTCCCTGTGAGAACTGCTTCACTGTGTCTCAGAAGTGCTAATATATTGTATTGTAATTACTGTTTATTTCTAGGAAATGTCTTATTTCTTCCTTGATTTTAGGAGAACAGAAGATAGTGTATTCACCCTTCTGGAGATATAAAAACATAATGTAATATTTCACAATCATTGGACACATATGGAATGAATGATCTAACACTTTGAACAGTTGGATTAAAATTAGATTTAACAGGTAAATAACTGAAAGTGGTTCATGGACAATACACTAAAATCATACAAAGTATATAACTTGACAAAGCATTGTATTGGAGGATAATTCTATTTAATCATTACACTAACAAAGAATAACAAATCTGGCACCTACACTGGAGCTAAAAGAGACAGAAGAAGCAGAAAACAAAACATGAGTAATCTGAATAACTTAGCAAGTACAAATACAGAGAGTTTGTTTAAGTTGAAAAATTATGGAAATTAATTCTAGGTTAACACCTCGAAAGGCATTCACTAATCTGTGATAGCATTACTGTTTGAAGTATTAGGTAGCAGGATTGCTTTATTTGAATCAACGATTATGCTAAAAATGAAGATATGTTTTAAGGTAAAATGATTTCAGAATATTGGAATGAATAAGGAAGGTGGTTCTCAAGTCTGAAACTTTAAATATGTGATAAAGATTAAATGCAGTTGGAATGTTTAGAATGTCCATTTCCACTAACATTTCTTCTCTTCTTCAAACCAGTCAAAGAGATATTTGCAGATCTTGTGAGAATAAGGTAGCATTTAGGGACAAAAATGCAACCTAGCAGCCCTGCACAGGAGGCCAAGATGGAGAAGACTTCCATGGCCACCATCACCTTCCCCTTGGTGCTGTGGTACACAGGGAGGAAGGTGACCCACACACTGCAGAACACCAGCATGCTGAACGTCAGGAACTTGGCTTCATTGAATGTGTCAGGCAGGTTCCTGGCAAGAAAAGCCACAGTGAAGGTGACCAGGGCCAAGGAGCCCAGGTATCCGAGGACACAGTAGAAGGCAGTGAGGGAGCCCTTGTTGCACACAATGATGATGCGGCCATGTTCAGAGTGTGCATCTGTGTCAATGTAGGGTGGATTTGTTCCGATCCAGACTGCACAGAGAGTGAGTTGGATGATAGTGCAGATGGGAATGATGTAGTTTGGTGCTCCTGATATCAGCAAGTGCCTCATTCTTCTGCCTGGAGCAGTGACTTTAAAAGCCAGAACCACAGTAATGGTCTTGGCCAAGACAGTGGAAACAGCTATGGTGAACACAAGTCTGAATGTGATTTGCTGGAGGATGCAGGTGGCTGCATTGGGACGGCCAATGAAGAGCAAGGAGCAGAGGAAACACAGGAGGAGGGAAATGAGCAACGTGTAGCTGAGAGTCCTGTTGTTTGCCTTGACTATGGCAGTATCTCGGTACTTCACAGTGATTCCCAAAATCACAGCTGTGAGTACAGAGAAACTCAGAGCTATGTGGGTCAGAGCCAACCCTAGGGGATCCTCAAAAGACAGGAAGTCCACAAGCTTGGGGAGACAGCGATCTCTGTTTCTGTTTGGGTATTTATGCTTTGGGCACTGTGTGCATTGCTCTGCATCTGGGGAAAAAGCGAAGATTCAGTATTTATTTTTCAGAAATTTTTCATTTTTATCAAGTTGATGAATTTCAATACTTCTGCAATATAACTATGAATACATACTTGTTAATATACAGTATTAAGCTGTACCATAGTGTATCTGTACATGTCTGACTCAGAAAAAATTCATTTACCTACATGTCACATCAAAAACATCTAAGTGGTATTTGCACAGATTCAACAGAGTGTGGTTGCAGTCAGATCATCCTGTGACTCACTGATGTCACCAGTCACTGATCTACTGACTCCATCCTTCTCTCCAGTCTCTGCAGTCTTCCTCAGGATAAGCTTCATATTGAAGAAAAATTCAATCAAGAGAATCTATTTCAAAGGATTCCCTCATTCTTACTTAGATGCAGAAATGTGTAGTCCTGACACAACTTCAGTTTTATGATTGATTTTCTGTTATCCACTAACATCAGTCTAACCTCTCATCCTGTCTGATATGGGAAATTTTTTCTCAGCTTATATTTCCTTTTTTTGTGGTGATTCTGTTTTGTAATTACCTATGGCAGTTTCTTTTTTAATTTACTCTTTTGTCTTCTCACATTTTTACTCCTTCTTTTATTTCTCTATGTTATGAATTTTTCATACAAACATTGAAAAAATGAACTGAAAATGTTTTCCTTTTGAATACAGTTGTATTACTGCATTGTATGTCTTTTGGGGGAAATTTGTATTTTAATCCTGTTACTTAAGAATATATACTTTTAAAATTCTCCAATTATAAAATTTATAATCTCCAAAATATAAAACTAGAAGTAAGCTTTCTCAATTGCAATATATATATATATATATCACTTGATTTGACTGACAGTCTTCACACTAATGATAAATGCATTATACTGTGTGCAGGATTCATAATATGCCATAAAAAGTAATGCAACAATCCTAAAACAGGTTTTCCGTTTTATCCATTCATGTGACTATCAAGTCCCTAAAATGAAATGTATTGTTAGGTATTGCAAACATACATTAACAAAGAGCAACAATTTATGTACTTGAAATTTGTTATGAAAAGTGTTGGATTTGAGATTTTAAAGAATCCACAGGAAGCTTTGAGAATTACACATTTGTTTCATAGGTAGCCTTTGTGTTGGTTCACTGTAAGATTTCAGATTTACTGTCTCACACAGTATTGGAAACAAACACAAGTGACAATGGGAATCAAAGCATCACTTGAGGATAATAGAATGAGCACTGCCAGACAAGAGTCTGTACCTAGGGACTGTGACTATAAAGTGGTTATATTGAAAGAATAAATCAGCAGATGAGTGGGAAAAAGTACTTCACTCTGATCCCATGGGCAGTAAGCCTAGTTTCCCATTACTGAGAAGTTGTCAGAAGAAACAGTTATCACGGTGTTGTTCTACATTTTCTACCTGTCTGATTGGAAATGTGTCTTTCTGGGCAGAAAATACAGGTAAAGCAGCAGACAGGTTTTCCTTCCTGAGGAATTTTTGTGAATCCTGGACCACAGCTCTGGCTACACACTGACTGAGGAGTCTACGAAGAAGAGAGAAGCACTGGTTATCATTTTGCATACTAGGAGCAGATGAAATATGATGTACATATTTCAAGATTAATGGGAGATATTTGACCTTTATTAGGAAATGATCATGACTTCTTTTCCCACACTATGCCATGTTTATATTACCAAGTTAATGAGTCTGGGATCACAATGGTTAGCTTTCTATTGTTTTTGAAACTATTTATCAATGGTTTCCATGGCCCAAGTTCACTTTGTCACAAGCAACATCTCCATGCTATTTTCTCTTATGATTTGTATGCATACCCCATGCCTGTAGAGGCATGTTTGCATGCAGTAACAGTTAAAAGACCTTGCACTCCAGCGGGGACTTTTACCAGGTCATTGTACTTGGTTGGGCATAAATTTATGTTCTAGAAAACAAATTGTAACAAGATGATAATTTGGTTCAGCACTGACAGTAACTACAGCAAAAAAGAATGAACAAACCAAGAAAAAGATGCCAAAACAGAAATACTGAAAGAACGATGTGTATCACCATTTGAGTTTGTTGCACTTCTAGGCTTCATAATCAAGTGGATGGCACGTTCTAATAATGAAAAACACAAGAAGCATGCAAAGCATGATTGTTATATAAACTTGAAAATTTCTATGGGAAAGTTCAAATGTGGGAAGATGAAAAGAAACCGTGTCAGTGCCTTTAAATGCTAAGTATAGCAAAGTTTGGGGACCAAAGATTCTTAACACTAACAAAGGGAATGGTACTAATGTGTACAAAGCATGAATGTTGTGTTAATTCCTGATTTACTTAGAGTGAGTCAGAGCATAAAAAAGGACTCCTACAATATATGATTGAAAGACATTGGGTTATATAAAGGCATGTGTTTGATACATGCCTACCTATAGGTTTGTTGCACTTTCTGTATATCAAATTTATTCATTTCTCACTCCACTACTCCTTGAATAAATATACTCAAACTAAAATATAGTGGTTTCTACAAACATGGTGTTTCTCTATATGTTAGCTCAGAAGGTGGAATCTCTAGATTTAAGCTGTGAAAGGTGAACTTAGTGCATAGTAGAAACCATTACATTGTGATTCTGGAACTGTTTTCTGCATGCATCTAATATTGAAATGAAATCATACCTCTGTGAACCCAACAGGCCATTCTATTATCTCTTCATTGATGACCAAGCCTTGGTCATGTGGGCTCTTAGAGACAAACTCTCCTACTTTAACCAGCAACCTAAGGCCAGCCGGAAAATTCAGTATGTTTTGGATGTCATACTGTGCCACATGTTGTCTTTTCACATCCAAGGATATGGTGTATCCAGCACTGTTTTTAAATTCAATTTTCTTCAGGTAGGGATGAAGCTAGAGGAGAAGCATCAGTTTGGAAATAAGGAGTACATACCAATTAAATGTATGCTAAATAATTTTGTCAACATTCTGTGCTCAGGTGTTGTTGTTGACAGTTTTCTTTGGTGGTCACCATCCCATAGGCCAAAGTGAGAACCATGAATCCCATGCATGACTGGGAGACTAAAGAAACACAGTTACAATGACTGTAGGAGATAATCTCTAGAGTGACAGTTAGTATGATCTCTTTTCCAACCCAGACTCATAGTTTGGTTTTAAATCCATTAGTTGCTAACCCTCATACACTGATAGGGACTAAACATGGATACATTCATTTAATGCATTCTGCTGATGGCACAATGAATGAGCAGAAATGCCCAATCTCAAGAAGATACACTCAATGACTGTGTATATTTTTATCTGAATCATACATGCACAAAACTTTATATAATGCACAACATGGGTTATTTTCTTTCTCTTGATAGAGACACTTTCTTTTCCTAAAGTGAGAGTATCCTCAAATAACTCAGTTTCTAATGATGTTATATAGCGTAGAATACATATTCTGTGACATTGTGTTGTGGAAAGTAATTAAATCCTTATTCTTTTAACAACTCTCATTTAAGCTCCTCAATATGTGAACACAAGCACTCTAACTGAACCACCATTATTCTTAAGCATCAATCATGCCAAAATAGCTTTTCTTAGAGTCAAGTAAGTAAGTTCAATGTTGTACATAGATAATACTGTTGTTACTGAATGGATAGCACATATTTTTGATTGAAAATACAGATTAATGTGCTTGCCTATATACATAAGAACAAGATTTCATAAATATACTCTATTCTGGAATTCAGTTAAATGAAAATTCAAATTCAAACCTATTTCTGCTTGACACATAGAAGGAAGTTTTATATACACATACACACACATATATATAATCTGGATGACATAGCTGTTTCTGATATGATCCTTTTGCCTATGGTTTTCAGGTTTGGCTTCATTGCAATTATCGGTATCCATGTGACCAGTTATTCAACTTATATTTTGGTCATGAGTTCTATTTAGATGCTTAGCATCACTTCACAGTACTTTTGGAAGTCATGGGTGTAATATCTAATTAAGTCTTTTGGAAATCCAAACTTCAGCTGCAGAGTTCCACCACTGCAGGTGATAATTACAGAAAATTATGGATGTGGATAATATATCCATGTCCAAGGAAAAAGGACCACTATTGCATTTGCCTAACTCTGCTGACCTCGGGAACAAAATATGGTCATGATAAATCACATTGAAATAGCTGCAGACACCATCGGGTCATCAGTACTTCTTTTACTTATGAAGTAACTTTACCTGCCAGGGAAGAAACCCAGGCTGCTCTGCATCTTCTGGAGAACCCACACCTGTTTTCTCCAAAAGCATTTTATGCAGTGCATGGGCCACTGCATACACAGCATTGTAGATGAAATAGCTAGAGTCAGACAAGGTCATGAGGTCAATGTTTCCAGGCATAAACTCTAAGGAGGCATTCGGTGGGCAAACTCCAATTCTTCCACAGTGTGAACCAGGAAGAGAGCAATGGAACATGCCAAGCCATAGTTTACTGAAATAAAAGTCTTCAGGGTATTGGGAAGGTTTGGTTGTGCGGAGGAAGTGTCTGAAACCAGGGACTTCCCCCTTGTGAGGAGAAAATGAGAAGCTTCCATGAAAGGAGTGCAGCATGTGGTTTGTCTCATACAGAACAATGTCCCACTTTGCAGTCATGATCCACACCCTTCCTGTTGTCAAAAAGAATTCTGCTGCAATGTCCACAGTGATGAGGCTGCCGACTTCCCCATACAGGATGTGCACATTTGCAGATGAAACTCTGATCCTAGTCATGAAAGTGATGTCACTCGATGCATACATTATCTTAGTGGCAGGGAGCTTTTCTGTCAAGGCCACACAGATACCTTTCTTTAGCGTCTCTGCTTTCAGGTGCCCCAAGAACTGTTCGCCTTTCACATCATCAGATACAAAGATGGCCACCCATGTCCAGCCAAAATGCAGCAATAACAAGATCATTGCATGGACCAGAGTGCTCTCTGTAGGGGACATCTGATAGAGTGATGGATACTGGCCCTTGTCACTGAGCCTGGTATCAAAAGGTCCATATGTGATCTGTAGAAACAAAGAAAAACATTGTGTCTCTGGAGATTACTGGGATTGGTTTTGCAAACTTTTCAGAAGGTCTCTGAGACCCATAATAAGGCTACTGAGTGGACTACTAATGGTAAAGAACAAGACCGGTGTAGGGATTACCCAGTCCTCACATGCTGAACAGACTGCTGTTTATTGTTATTCCATAGCATGTGGTTCAATAGCATTTCCATGTGCATGTGACATTCTATGGAAAAATTGCTAAGATCCACATGTACTTTTCATTTCTGGCAGGTGAGTCAAGAAGGAATAAACTTTGGCCATAGCATCAAGACAAGGTTATCTGCCTTACTCGCTAATTTTTATCTTTATCTGTGGAGTCACCTACAAGCATCCAATGCTGGTTGGAATCTCTGAGAAAGTAACAAATCTTCACCGTGTTAATCTCCAAATGTATTCATGTTATTACCACAATAAAACCTAGATTTTCTGCAGCATACATCTACTTGCCCTGGGCAACTGCCTAAACAGTGTTTCCAGAAAGCTCCTAATGCAATGTCTTTGTTTTTCAGTTCTGCCCCATAATTGAGGCTTGTGTTATAAGTTTCTTCTGGAAACAAATATGATAAGGATAAGTGGAAATTTCTCTGTCTTCCTAGTGGGTAAATTTAATGTAGGTATAAGCAAAGTGATTGGCTGAATCTGAATTGAGTTGTAAGAGCTTCAGCTATTTTTGGAGATCTCTAAAACTGAACTCTCCAGTGTTTTCTCAAGCAAATCTGATGTCCTTGTGTTGCTAGGCCCACATTGGACAGTCACTGCCCTCTAGAGGCTCCTGAGACTGTCATATTCTTTGATGAGCAGTTCATGAAGGATATACATCACAACACAAGCTGTGAGCTGCCAGCAGTCAGTGTATTGGAATATGACAGGGAACATGCTGGATGAAGACAGAAATATGGGTTGAGGCTCACAGTAACCACATCTTCTTCCTCTCTATTTTTTGTGATCCCAATTATCTGCAAATCCAAAGAGTTTCCTTTATCACCTTTAAAATTTACATAGTATCTATTCTTAGTCTCCATATTTCCCTTTGACCAGAAAGGCTGCCATTAAAGGTATGAAAACTTCTTTCCAAATTCATGGTCCACTTGCCTGAGGGAATTTGTAGAGTTCCAAAAGTGTTCCAGTCTCAGCTAAAAATGCTGCCGCGGTTCCTGCAATGATGGCAGCAAATTTGCTGTGTGTGTGGCAGTTATAGTTAGGCAGAAGCCTGTCTGTTCCACACAGCCAAAGCAGAGTGCTCCACAAGGTGAAATGGTCTCTAGCAATGGCATTGTAGATGTGGAAACCCAAGGTCACATTGGGGAGCAGCTGGGAGTCTTTGTTGATCTCTTCAATGGCAAAATAGAAAGCCAGTACATACTGGTAGTTCTTCCAAAACCAGCTGTTCAATTAGAAATTGTATCAGTTCCACAAAGTGTAAAAAAAATGTAGAACATACTATGTTTCCTATTTTGTATAAATAGAGAGATTTCATCCCCCAAAAGACAAATGTATTAGGAGATTGTAAGATTATGGTACACATTGATACCTACTACACTAATGATTAACCTTGAGTAAATTAAAGAGAATGTAAAATAAATATGGGAAATATCAGAAGCAAAATAGATTTATTTAGAGGATATATTTTGAGTAGACAAGTGTATAGTATCACACAGCACATGAGTGCCTTCCAAGAATGGAACAAGGAACAGGGTCAAAGAATGACTTAGCGGTTTGAAATTATGCTGGCTTCTAGTGGTTGTTCAAAAAGAAATATCAGTTTTGTCAATGAGCATATCATTTGCTCTGCTGATTTTATTTCACTTACATTGATCAAGGAAATGTACATGGCTTATTTAAAAATATTGGTCATTTAGGTATCACAAATATAGAAATAAGTTGCATAAAACATGTCCAATTTTAGTTAAATGATTGTTTGCATACTTAGGTAAAGTGACACTTCATAGTCCTGGAAAATATAAATCTGAAATGTTCTTTAATCATATGAAATTATGACTGAGATATATTTCCTTTTTTAATTATTTTATTTTAAAGAGAATAAAACAAGAGGACAGATCTAAGCAGATCAGAACAGATCAATGTCAGCAACACAGCACTTCACAACAAGACAATTGGATATTAATAGTAGCTATCATAATGTCTCTTTCTTTGAAAGAGTTGAGCTTAGCTTTACACACAATAATGTCAAACATAACAAAATAGAATAAAACCACTCCAGAGAATGAAAGTATTGCAAGGCATTCTGAACCAAATAACCAAAGATGAACAATGGCTGTTATATTATCTCATTTTGCATGAAACATTTGTTTATACTATCATACATATTAAAATCCAGTAAGACACAACATGATAGAACCAATGGTAATAGAAAAACAAGAGCATGGTAGGACTTCAGAGCAAGATGAGATTAAATCAACAATGGCTGCCATATTGTCTTTCCTTCAAAGTAACTATTCATACCATCACATATATTAAGATCAAACAAAACAGAATAAAACCATTCCAACCAATGAATGAAAACATAACACTTCACAGAAATACAATGGTGAACCATGATTACCATAAAATCTTCTGTACTCTTGCCATTTCTAACACTAGGGAGACTATATGGTATTTATACATGTGAGTTTGATTTATTTCACTTATGAGTATAGATTCAAGTTGCATCCATTTATTTATAAATGACTGAAACATATTTCTGCTTACCAGAAGACCATTTACAGAATAATATTGAGAGTCTGCACCCACAGCAGGACTTACACAAAAAACAGGAATAGATATTTTTACTATTTTATAGCTATGCAAAAAAGGATTGACTTTTTTTTTTTTGAAGTAAATGAGAGTAGCCAGACACATCTCTGGGCTAATAACGGAATGTAGAGAAAAGCTATGTTCTGGTTTTGTGAAATGGGGTGATATCCTTAACCCCTTCACCCCTACTGGGCCCATGAGCTTGTGGACATGAAGGTCACCTTGGATTAAGATTCTCTCTTTTCTATCATCAATTACTACATACATATCAGTGGCACCTGAGAAGAATCAGTAGCTATCATCTAACCATAGATTTCACATGGATGAAGTAGTGGTCCATTTCATGCTTTTCGTAAAGATAGAGAAAGAGATAAAAGGGACAGAAATTCAAAATTAAACATCATAGGAAAGAATGACAGAGGGAAACTTTTCCTTACAGAGACAGAAAACTAGAATTCTACCCCACAAGGTGGCAGTCTAGTATCATTTATCTCTAGCGCATGCTTTTTGGCTGAAATGCTCAGTGTTAAGTGCTGTCAGGAGAAACTGCTAAGGATGGAGTCATTCATTGAATCAAACTGCCTACAGCCTGATTCCCTTACGATAGGAACATATTGATAAGTGGAGTATTCTAAAAGTATGCTCAAATGTTGCACCAGAAACTCATATTTAGTGAACATGCTAATCTGCCATTTTATTCTTATTTGAATCAATTTGGTAGCACCATTATTATAAGCTCAGGCCATGCAGTTTATTAAACCTCCAATGAATGCATTTCTGCTTTTCTTTCTGGAAATCTTAACAAGGAGGTTTCTGGAGTAGGGCCAGAACTGTGGTTTCTTTTTCTTCCAATATACTTAAAAAGAGAATGTCTCATGTCTGATAAGCTTCAATTTTGGAACTTTTGGCGGCCGTGATCAGGTTGGGCTGTGACCTCAGCTGTGGCTGAATTCATTGTGAGATGTATATTAAGAATGCGCTTGTCTAGAGAGAGCCACTGGAATTTAATATTAACTTCAGACCAGGGCTCAGTTCCCAAGATGTCTATGACTTTTGCTCCATGAGATGTTTCAGAAGCAAGCCCAACGATTCCTTGCTTGATAATGAGCATGCATGTGATGCACTGGGAATAAAAGTTAAGAAATTCTATCATTTGTCTTTTACAGAGAGGAGAAAAGAAGAAATGTAAAAAGTGGTGGAAAGATTAACAAGCAAGAGAACTTCAGATTCTCAGTATGACATCCTGCCATGTCTGCACAGTTATAAAAGTAATTCTCAAGGCATATCAACCCCAGAATCACACATATGCAAGCACATCCAATCACACAGAGTCATAATCATATTTAATACACACACACACACACACACACACACACACACACAACCTGGAACTTACCTACGGGCTCTCACAACAGTTTTTGGTGGTAACAGAAAGGACAGACGGGATACATCTGAATCCTGGTTCATATAGTAGATGGGGAAAAACCCACCGAGCACCAAGTCTCCATCTCTGTGGACACTAGGACGCAGGTATACAAAACACTGTGAAATTTCCTTCTGTGATACGTGTAAAGGTTTCAGGAGTAGGAAAAGCAAAATGAGGAAGAACATGGTGGGCTCCACGCAAATGGAGAAAAGCTTTTTCTCTTTTCTGCAGTCTGTGGTGAGGAAATAGAGCTGGATCCTGTCTGCAGATTCAGCCCACTGCAATGAAAATCAAACTCTGAGTAAGGCACAGAGAAGTCTCACAATCATTAGATGCCTACCACAAAGTGGAATACAAATGCAACTCACTTGTTGACAGCAGCACAGTTAAAGGCACAGTGAGGTATAAGTAATGTAGGCACAGTAAGCTACATTTCACCCTTAGTGACATTATCGTGAGAGCTTTGCTGGCTCTCTCTGCTCAGTGCTTCATGTCACCTCATGCAGAATCTCTGGGGATCTCCTTGGCCTGGAGCTCTGCACCTGCCATCCCACAACTTGGTCAAATAACACTTTGGAAAAATATGTTTGGGGCTCCTTCTCTGAGCTTCATTAACTCATGATTGTCCAGCAAGGATTTACACACTACATCCTAAGACAGTCAGCTGGGTATTTTTGTGTCTTCAGGGTAACAGCCTTTCAGAGCATGTTCTGAGGAATCTGGCATGCTTTGCTAGATGGCTTTGAAATTGAGAAACACCTACTGGTATGATAAAACTCATATTCTTGCACTTTTTTCCCCAAATCTTCCCAAATACTTCCATTTCCCAGTTTACTCCCAATTTCTGTGAGTTTTCTTATTTAACCTTGGCATGAGAGAGATCCACAGTGATTTTTCTCCATTCCTCTCTTGTTTCATCCAACATACACTGTAGTTTTACCCATGTTATTGAAAATGGCTGAATTGCCTTCTTCTTAATGCACCGTAGGATTTTATTGGGAATATACACACTTTCTTTTTGCACTCAATGTGAGTGGATGCTCCGCTTCATTTTTTCTGTCAGCTGCTTGCATAATCCTGCAAAGGAAATGGCATTGAAAATATGTCTTGAACAGTCATTTGTATGCTATGCAAAAACACTCAGTTGTGGGAGAGCTCAGTTAAATGACATGTCTATGTTTATTTTAAGAGAAGCCTCTAAACTGTTATTGCCAGCTAATTTATATTAATTGACACTAATTTTAAAAGTACAGTCATTTTATTGCAAGAACTTTATTAACCAGCATTTGCACTATAGGTAACAATATTCACACTTGGTTGGACAATAAATACAAAGATGGTGTGAGATTGGGCATTGGAATCCATGATAGTTTGATTGTATTGTTCATGGTTACTTCCCTGTCTATTTATTCTTGGTGTGGGTTCCTTACACTGAATGAATGTAGCTTCACTTTCGTGATGAATCTAAGATAAAACTGGGATTCAGACCTTTGACCTGAAGGATGCCACTCTCTTTAATTCTCATCAGGAATATATGCTAACACAAGGGTTCAGGATGTGTATAACACAGTTCATAGCATTGATTTATCTTTGTTATTCTTCAGCTGTCATTTCGAATTCCCTGCATTCTGTCCTCTAAAAGAGGAATAGACACCTTCCATCCATTTTCTGGGAACATGTCTTTGTATGGAAAGGCAAAAAATGCAGGTTACTAGAGAATGAAATGCATATTTCAACAAATTCTCACATGTGGATCCTCTGTTTGCCCGTCTGGTTTATGAGCAAATACTAAATTCCCAATATCCTTGCACATGATTTCTAATCCATTGCAATTTTCCACTTGACCGGAAGCACCACCAGTTTTTTCTACTCTATCACACCAACAGAAACATGCAAAACAAGTGTGGGGGGCTGTTCTATGCTTTTGAAATATAACTTGTAATTTATGACTACCAGTGTCTCTCATGTGGGGCCAGCAAGTGGACATGGACAAGATTACATCCTTGGCCATTTCTTGAGTATACATTCCTGGAAGCAAGGGTGGTTCTTGCATTTGTGCTACTTTGTTAGAATTCAACAGTAGTCTCAAATCAGGAGACAAGCTGTCTGCAGAAAGTGAAATGGAATGTGATGCTAAAACAGA
The DNA here is from genome assembly GCA_004027455.1 of Hydrochoerus hydrochaeris. Classification (NCBI taxonomy): domain Eukaryota; kingdom Metazoa; phylum Chordata; class Mammalia; order Rodentia; family Hydrochaeridae; genus Hydrochoerus; species Hydrochoerus hydrochaeris. The sequence goes on along the minus strand of PVLA01009585.1, from coordinate 59,859 downwards.
AGCTGATTTTGTATGCACCAAATTATCTGAAGAAGTGGGGACAATTGTCATTTTCAAGGTGTTTCATCTTCACTTGGGAGGATCTTCAAATGCCATGGATCTTAAGACATTAACCAGGCAGGGAGTCCACACCAGTTGCCAGAGTCACCACAGGCTGGAAGCAGGACTCTGGCAACTGGAGCTCCTCTTCGTGACATGGCAGGGATAGCAAGAAGGAAAGGCTGAAGTGACCTCCTCCAGCACAGGAGCTGAGGACAAGGGCAAAGCGGGCAGGGCAGGGCCATGGTCAGAATAATTCCACTGGCTGGAAGACTGGAAGCAGCTGTGTTCCACAGAGATCACCCATGTCATGTTTCTGATTTGGAGGGATGCAGTGGGTTGCTGAGGGGAAGGAAAGATGTATAAAAGGATGAATGTATGTATGCATGTAAGAGAATATCAATCCCAAAACAACAGGACAACTGTATTGATAGATTGATGGAGTTAGAGAGAGAAAGACAAAGTACAAAAATAAAATGGAGAACTAAAGGATATTTATTGCTTTTGTTTGTAGAAGAAAACCATTTGTTGCTGCACTGTGTTCCAAACCTGCAGAAGCACTATGGTCCACTTTGTCCTCTGCTCAGCTCTGAAAAGCCTTTACCATAAGTCCTGATCTGGCTGATTCATCAGCTGAAATAAATTCATTCTTAACCAGAGATGGAGATTTTGATCGTTTCATCTCGACTTTCTCTGGTCCAATTCTTTCATTAGGTGAAATATTTAAGTTTCCCACACTATCTGGTCTAAAGTAAAATTGGCAAAGAGCTGTCATACTTCTGTCCAGGACATATTTAAACAGGGCTGAGAATCAGTCAGGGTAAATGCTTGGAAGTTGACTGTTTCTGAATCACTGTGTTGAACACTTAACCTCAGAGTTCCTAGTTCCCCTCAGCTGCAGCCCAGACCCTTCAGCACCTTTTGTTCACGGTTGAAGTGGTCTTAGTGCAGAATTCCGGACCAGATACAATGAAGACATAGCACTAGAAGAACTTTTAAAGGTAGCGCTATTATCCTACAGGCTTCTGGTCTACCACTATCACTGCCCTGGGAACCTACACTGAGTCAGGCGCCGCTAAGAGGGCAGCGAGTTGAGTAGACCCGGCGTGGGACGGACCTGCGAGGATACCTGGCTGCCTTAGCTGTGGCCGCCAGCCCAGGCACCCAGGCTTTCCGCGCAGGCCAACTGTCCTCGAGACCCCAAGGGGCCAGGTTTCTTCTCTCTCAGAGCCCACGTGAGCGCGCCCTGTGTTCCGAATCCGTGCCCCTTGTTCTCAGAGCCCTCGCGGGCGGTACTGAGCTACACTAATAAGCGCAGGCTCAGCTGGAGGAGAGGAGGACCCCCCGCCCGCGGGAAGGTGGTTCTGGCCGCTGCGGTTGGCTGGGTGCGTGGCTGGGAAGGAAGCGTCCTCGCCCTTTCCCGTGGAACTAACGCCTTTTGGTGCAGTGCATCTCCTCTCTGCGGAGAGGGCACTGAGGAAAGTTAGCGCAGAGCATCCCAGACTTTGAGTTCACGACCTGGGGCATTGTTAGGCTCAGCAGCACTGGAGCCTGTGCATCCTGGTTCAGAAATCAGGTGTCTCCTTAAGGACATTGCGGAATCAGGAATGATGCCTACATCTGACTGTTTCCCAGATAGCTAAGCTGAGCCCCTCATCACCACCTCTGCTTTAAGGGTGCTTCATCTGCACCTTATGGATGGACGAGGTGTAATGTGTAGACTTGCAGCTGTTAGAAGTATAGAGTGAACATTCAGGTCCTCTGTCCCTGAATCTGACAGAGACGGTTGGCACGCGCGCCATCCAGAGCTTTAGGAATCCTAATGCACGTGAGGGTTTGTGCTTGGATCCTGTGTGGGAGAAGGGGCAGAGGAGCACTGAGTCGTGGCTGTACCTGCTGCATTTGAAGGCATCTGACAGTAGAGTTTTGGTGCTTTCTCAAGTAATTAGCTGAGTCCTTTCAAACCTTTGCCTTTGCCACATGAAACCTTCCAATAGGTGTCCCACTGGCTGATTTATTTTGCAGATCGTGAACTCACATAGTGCTCTGTGGATGTCTAACTCGAGCTTCTTGGGAGAGTTTCAAGTTGAACCTTCCTGGCTGGTTAGTTTAAGCATTCTGCTGCAGAGTTTCACATTTTCCCTTGTTATGTGGTATACATGTTGATGTCCTTTCAACTCTTGGTTTTCAGAGCCTCAGCTGATTGCATGGACATCTCCACTCACCTTGCTGTGGCAGTGCCAGGATTCTCAGCGAGGCTGACTGCTGATTCTGCAGCCTGAAGGCTTTCAAGACTTCCTACAATTGGAAAATGAGGTGCCAGAAGCAGCCAGAACCTTGCAGGCAGGGGCCCTGCCTCAGCAGCTCCATCTTCTTAATGTTGTGCAGCTGCTGGCAGAACCTTTCCAGGGCCACTTTCTACTCTGTTTCTCTGAGCTCCCATTGTATAAGCTGTGTGAAGTGAAAAAAGCCTCCTTCTTGAGGGCAAATCATAGCCAGGCCTTGCTGCACTGGCAGTGGATGCCAAGCAATTGGTCTCTCTATTGCCATAGTTGCCGAACCTCCAAGCTCAGTGCCAACTGCAGAAGACCCAGAAGTGAGGACATGGATAACCTGGTGCTTTAGTGCCCTGAGCTTACAATTTCATGTGGGCCACACAGACATCCTGGCCTTTCTGAACCCACCCTCAAGCCTTGGAACCTCCGTTCCAAACATTTAGACTTCACACCACTGCTGTGGAGAATCAGATGGAGCCAGCCCACATGTGTTAAGTGCATACTTGTAGCGTCCAATACTTTACACACATTTTCTCATTTAACCCATGAACTCTATGAAGAAAACTTTAATACCCTTTATAAATGATGGGAACTGAGGCTTGGTGATAGTAAGCACTGAAACTGTGACCAGTGCAGCTGAGATCCAGTCTAGTGTTAACCCAAGGAGCCTCCCCTCCTACCCTGTCTCCTCCTAGGATGAGGAGAACTCAGAACTCTAGAAGGGAGATGACATCAGGACCTGCAAGCAGCCCAGAGCCACTCACCTCCAACAGAGGTCTGGAGCAAGAAACAACTGCTCTGCCAAACATTGCAGGACTCTGTGGTTCCCTTGACCCCCAGCTTTGGGAGATGGGTCTTGGTCCCAGCACCTCCCCTCCCCATGAGTTACACCTCTGTCCAGCCCAGTCCCATGGGGCAGGAGTTAGCACTGCCTTGAGCTCTGACAGCTTCTGCAGCTGGCCCAGCTCCCTACTCAGCTCCTTCCTTTCTTGATGTTCTGAGTGTAGGGTGCTCATTATTTGGACATTGTCTTCACTCTACAGAGAACAGTAATCAGTACCACCAGCACATGCAGACCCAGTATCCCCACCTGGGTGTCTGTAGCACAGGGCAGGATAGAGAATCATCCCCTATCCACAGAAGATGGCCTAACAGGGCTGTGGCTCACAGGATATATTCACAATTGAGGGCAATAGTTGCATTGTAGAGTGTGAAGGACACAGAGGGGTGAGTGTGTTGTTCTGCCCTGAAGCACTTGACAGTGATTAGCCAGGCAGGTAATGGCCATACACCAACCTTATGAAGCCATCTTTCAGTTGACCCAGCTCCTCCATGAGCTCATTGTTCCCCAAGAGAAAGATACTGATGGCATTGTGCTGGCTCTGTATGCACTATAGAATATGCCTGTTCTCTGACTGGGCCACCACTCTCCCTCGTACTCTAGCTGCCAAAGCTGCTCTTTCTAGTCCAGGTACCTCTGACACAGGCTATGGTTTTGCTCTACCTGCACATTAAGCTGCCCTGAGATGCACTTCATTTCCTGTAGTCCCTGGAACTCAGATGGCAGCTGCTGCTCTTCTTCAAATGGCACTGCTTGGGTTTCCAGGGCTGGGGACACAGATCAGAAAGAAAGCAGCAATAAGAGCCTGGGCCTCTTGACCTTGAACAACCTTCAGTGCTCAACCCCCACTTCAGGCTCCCTTCTTGAACCTTGGTTTCTTCATTAATGATTCCTCATACCCAGGTGATGGCCACTCTTGAAGCCACATTCCTATGGATCCTGGATGGGGGTTGGCAATGGTCACAGCATGCTTCTCTGTGGATGGGGATGCTGAGGCTCAGAGATACAACAATATTTCCCTCTCCTGGCACAGACTCCTTTCCCTTTACCACCATGGCCTTGAATCCACTCTACTCTCTGGGGCAGTGTAAATCCCACCCACAGCCTGGCCATCAGACCCTCTTCTGGCTCACCCTTGTCCCCATTCTGCCATCTCTTTCTTTAACTCTTCCAATCTGACAGGAAGCTCCTGGGCTTTCCTGTCAAGCTCCTCCTCCTCCTTTAACTTACACACTTACCAAAAACATAGCAGACAGTAGATGAAAGGAGAGACTGGTGACCTCAGGCACATCTATCATCTGTCTAACGTCTTTCCCATCTTCCTGCTTCTGGTCCCAATCTGCGGGACCTCAGTTTTGGATCTTTGTATCTGGGTTCAAGCAGAATTCCTGGGGATGGAGACACAGAGTCAGAGTGCAGGTGGCTAAATGGGAAATAGGCTCATGGGCAGGGGCCTGCCCAAATTCCTCACCCTAGGTACTGTTGCCCCAGCAAGATATGCTCATTTGATCTCAGCAAGGAGCTCGTGGGCCCTGGTGGCATCCTGATTCTGTGGAGGGAGAAAAGTAAGAGGTGGTAATTCCACTTCCAATGAGAATCCCCCAGGGGTGGCCTGAGCCAAGCTCACTTTTATAATCTCCTACCTCTGCAGACCTCACAGAAGGCTTCCCTGTGGCCTCCCCATCTCAGTCCCCAGGGTGGACACATGGCTCCAGGGAATAGGCTGCCTGAAGAGAGAAGAGACTCTGCAGAGGATGCAGTCATTTGCGAAGAGGAAAGCAGAGAGGATACAGATAGCAGGCAAAAAGAAAATCCCTCAAACCTGAAGGAAATGGACACCAGCTACTGATTCGGGATCATCATGAGATCTTGCAAAGCAGTGTGCTCTTCCATTTCCTGTCACAGAAAAAAAGTGGGTTTCAGGTGGTCATGAAAAGTAGTTAGCCAAGTGCCACAGACACACAGGTTGGGGTAGGCAGGACAGTGTGGCTGCTGGCAGAGGGGTGATCACAGGCTCTGGGAGGGACTGCAAGTGTGCATAAGGCTGGCACAGGCTCCAGGCAGCACAGCGGCACTTCACATGGCCAAAGCTCCAAGCAGGGGCTGACAACCTTCTTCCAAAAGTCATCCAGGATGACTTTGCTTTCCCTGCACTTTGCCAAAAAGTATCCAGACTGTGACCTGAGACATCCCTGGCAGGTGGCAGGAAGATGTGCCAAAGTCAGGGAGACCCTGTTCTCCCCCACAGCCATTTTTTTGTGCAATATCCCTGACATTGTATCATTTTAAAGCCAGATTCCCCTGTAAGGAATCACTGTAAAACAAGGGTTGGAACTACAAATTAAAAGACACTGCTGCCCAGGGAAGAAACCTAGGAAGCTAATGGCAATGGGAAATCCAAACTTAGTTCTGCTAATCCTGGTGCTTGGATCTCTCCTCACATACTGTGTGGGGGTGGGGAAGGGTTGCTAGAGAAACTGAATGAAAGTGGCCTTTTTACTGGCCTGGCTTCCCGTGAGGCTTAGGAAATTCAGATGCCAACCACCATTTTCTGAATGTCTGCTCTACACCAGGCCAAAGGGAGTTGACATAAAAATGTTTCATTTAAGCTGCACAACAGCCAGGCATGGCACACTCAGTACTCAGGAGACAGACAGGAGGATCACTGCAAGTTTGAAACCAGCCTGGGCTGCAAAGTGTGTTCAAGGTCATCTTAAACTGTGCCGTGAGACCTTGCCTCAAAGTAAAATAAAATGAAATAAAATAACTGCACAACATATATAAAATTATGCCCCCACCCACTCTGTGTTTTGTATTGCTGGGAATCATAACTAAGGCTTGACAAACTTGTCAAACACCAAGCCACACTGAGCTGTAGCACACCTAATGCTTTAAATGCAGAATTAAAGCATTTTTTCATCTGAACCCTGACCCCATACTGCCGTTTCAGACCCATCCTCAGCAGCCTGGCCAGCCATGACTCATATCTTCATGTGGGTGACATTCACCACCACTGGCTGTCTCTGGTTTTATGCTGTTTTTAATTGCATTGTTTGCTGCACCTCGAACACCACTGTGGATGTTCTTCCTTTGAAACTCTCCCATTCAGCTATAACACACCTAACACACCTAACACTTCAAATGCACAACTCTTAGTACCTGACAGATTTTTCATTTGAACCCTGACTCTCTGCTGTCATTTCAATCCCCTGCTCAGCAGCGTGGCCACCCATCACTCACATCTTCATGTGGGTGAAATTCGCCACCACTGGCTTTCTCATGCTGAATGCTGTTTTAATTGCATCATTCTTTCGCATGATTTGAACACCACCACAATTGTTCTTTCAAACTCAAATGTGGAAAGAAAAGCAATGATACTCATGAAAACAGGAAGGCCCTGTGTTCACATCCACCTGCATGCTTTCTATAAGACACTCAAGTACATCATCTGCCTAATGCCAACAACAACCCTACAAAAGGTTATAATGATTAATTAATGACAGTGTATAAACAGGTAACATGGCTGAAAAAGAAAAAAGAAACAAATTTGGCACTGTGGTGTTCCCTGACCCATTAACCTGGCAATTTTCAAATAAACGTGTGCTGCCATTTTTGGCTTGTCTCACCCTATTCTTTATTTAAAGGGAGAAGGACCAGCAATCCATCTAGTTGTATTCCATTTTGGCTCTAGAGGGTAGGCAAATCCCACACACATGCAGAGAAATATCAAATGGATCTTTTCTTTTTTTAACACATAAGGGTCAAACATCTTCCAGTGTTTACGAATGCATTCCAAAGGAACACTGTGCTATGGCATCGAGTTACTCATATCTATAATGTAAAAAGCATAAAGTGTAAGGTTTGAATGTCTTTCAGTGATGCCAAAAGGCTATGAAACTTTGAGCCACTTAGCTATGAAAAGAGAAGTAATTGGGCATACCTTTTATTTTATAATGTCCTTAAGATATCCCTCAGGTTGATTTCACTTCAGGGCAGATGTGTGCCATCTGGAGGTAGTGGAAGACAAAATTTGGCCAGCCTGTCCATCCTCAATCTGGCACACATTCTTATCTTTCCAGGTAGCTGGTGAACTTTGTTTCTATAAGCCTGTGACAGGAATGTTTAAAGTATCTTTTTTTTTTTTTTTTTTGGTACTGGGGATCAAACTCATGACCGTGTGCTTGCAAGGCAGGAGTTTATGCTACTGAGCTAAATCCCTGGCCCAGGAATATTTAAAGAATGAAATATCACTTTATAATAAACTATGGCTTTTTGTTTATTGGAATTGAGCAAATGTAAAATAGGTGAGTTGGAAGTAGAGCACTTTTCTGTCTGTGCATAAAGGAGACCCCTCCTGAAATAATGACTTAGGGGATTCCGCCCTGGGCCCTAGAGAAAAGAAGCCTCCAAAACATTTATGTTCTTTGTCTAATTAACTTTGTAAACTTTCCTAGAAGCAGGGCATGGCTATGCTTTATTTAAGTTTATCATTGAAGCTCACAGGTAAAACATAAATTATAAGTTAGCAATCACATTTTATATGTTAATAAAGGTGCATCAATCTTTGTACACAGAAAAGAAAGATTAAAATTTCTTTTTTTCATAGCATATGTAAGGAACAAATGCAAACCATTCCCTACCAGCTTCTTTGAAATGTAACCAGTTGTTTTAAGTTGCTTCAGCCTATTTTCTGAAAGGGAGGTGATCTAGCTGCCTGAAAAGTTTAGACAACATTTTTAGTTTACTAGCAGAGAGAGATAATCAGGATAAGTGGAGATGTTTCTGTAGTGATCCAGTTTCCACTAAGTAAACTTTGAGTATCCACCAGAGGCTAGCCCTGACTATCAGCCTTCTGTTGTTCTCAGTTTGTTTCTATTCTTTTATTTCTTGGGGTTTTTTTGAGAGAATAAAGTCAAACAAAATAAAACAATAGAGTCAATCAAAGCAAAACAATGAAAGTAATACACAGCTTCAAGACAAGACATTAGGAAATCAACAATGGCCAACATAGTATACCTTTGTTGTCTTTGAAATCTTATAATCTGTCCATGCCATCAAATATAATAAAATTAAACAAAATAAAACAAAACAATGAAATAATACAGGGCTTCTAAACAAGAGAGTGGATTAACCATAGCCACTGCTTTCCCTTTATAGACATTTCCCCCCTTTCACTTTCATAGTATCATGCATTTTGGATCCCACTAACTCCTTTATTTTTTTATACTAGGGAGACAACACGATGTTCACCCATGTGACTCTGAACCATTTCATCCATAAGCATGATCTGAAGTTGTATCCACTTACCTACAAGAGCCTTGATATTACCTTTCTTTGTAGCTGAGTAGCTTTCCCTTATATAAAAATGTCATATTCTTCTTATCCATTCTGCAAACTGCCCCTATTTTTATCTGTTACATACAGCATTGTTCTATCTCCTTTGACTTTCAGCCAGTGGATTTCCTGTTGAGTTAAATGTGTTTCTGTATAAAGCATATTGATGGGTCCTGATCCACTATCTCTGTTTTTCTTTGTATTGGTGAATGAGAACATCTACAATAATGGTTGTGACCAACATGTACTGGCTCATCTCTGCCTTGCTACTTTCCTGCCATTTACTACCTACTTTTCCCTTCCATTCAACTGTTTACCCTGCTTGGTGGTCCCCCTCTGCCACTGTTTTTAGAAACTGGTCATTATTATCTGTCTCCAGAGTGTCCTTCATTATTCTTATAAGGATTGGTTTGGTGACCATGAATTTCTTCAGTTGCTTTTTGTTGTAGAAGTATCTGGTTTCTCCATTAATTTTAAAAGATAGTTTTGCAAGGTATGTCAATCTGGGTTGGAAGTCATTTTCTTTCAGGTCTTTACTTCAATCTCTTTGATTTGATGGTTTGTGTTGAGAAGTCTATTGTGATTCTGATGGGTTTCCTTTTATAGGTGATCTGTTTCTTTACTCTAACAGCTTTTAATATTTTTTTCTTGTGCTGAATTTCTAGGATCTTGATTATTATATATGTAAGTGTAGATATATTTTGGTTATGGCTATCTGGAGTTCTATGTGCCTCACTTATTTGTATGTTACATTCTTTTCCCCATGCTTGGGAAGTTTTCTGCTGTTACTTCTTTTTTAAAATATTTTTATTTTTAAAGAGGGTAAAATTAAACATAACAAAATAGAACACAACAGATCATAAGATAACAATGTACAGATTTCAAAGCAAGACAACCAGAGATCTTCATTGTCTATCATATTATCTCTGGTTTTCTTCCAAATAGTTGTCCATATCTTCACATACAATGAATTCATACAAAACAAAATAGTATAGAACTGATCAAACAGGAAGATGAAGGCATTTTAGGTCTTCAAGCCCAGGCAATAAAGAAGTCAACAATGGCTGCCATAATTTCTCTGATTATCTTCAAAATAGCTGTTCATACCTTCACGTATGTTGAAATTAAACAAAACAAAACAGACTAAAATCACTCTGAACAAAGCATAATAGTATTGCTGGATTTCACATCATGATGATACAGAATCAGCACTGGGTACCATAGTGTCTCTTTTTTCTTCAAAGTAGCTGTTCATTTTATCGTGCATTATATTAACGAGTCTCATAAACTTTTTAGAAGTTCTATGCATGCATGAGTCTCCACATGTATACCTATCATTTCTGTATTAGAGGGAAAAGCAAAACAAACCAAGACAAAGCAAAACAAATTCCTAGAAAAACACAAATCAAAAAAGACATATAAACAACAATAGCGAAGATCCCAGAACGCTGACAATGTAGGCCTTCAAAGCAAGGTGGTATGAGCATAACTAGGGTTGTTATTTTATATAATGATCTTCAAGAGCTCCTCAGATCACTATACAATAGTATTCACAATTGTTCCAATCCTATGAATGTTAACTATTTTGTTCCAAGAACTTAGATTTTGTAGCACAATCATCCTAGCTATCCTATGTGTGTTTATATAATTTTAGACATTTTTTTCTTTTACCTTCCTTTTTCTTTTTCCTCCTTTTCCCTGAGATATTATTTTCCCCATTAAGCAGATACTTATCCTTTCACTGTAATTATTGAGTGTTTTGTATCTTATGTACTCTTATCATGTATTACACTATGGAGACTGTGTCATTTACACATGTGAGTTTGATTTATTTCACTTATGAGTATGGTCTTGAGTTGCATCCATTTACTTATAAATATCTCAAGATGATCATTCTTTATAGCAGAGTAGTACTCCATTGCATGAAAATACCACATTTTTTTATCCATTCTTCAGTTGATGGGCATTTAAGTTATTTACAAGATCTGGCTATTATAAAATTGTGCTGCTATAAACATGGGTGCACATATATCACCGTGGTATGATGTTTTGAGATCATCTGGGAATATGCCCAGAAGTGGGATAGCTGGGTCAAATGAGACCTCTGATTTCAAATTTTTGAGGAATCTCCAAACTTACCTCCATATTGGTTGCACTAGTCTACACTCCCACCAACAGTGCAGAAGAGTTCCTTTCCCCCCTGCAGCCTCTCCAGCATTTGTTGTTAGTAATTATCTTTATCCTGGCCATTATTTCTGGAGTGAGATGAAATCTCAGTGTGGGTTTAATTTGAATTTCTCTAGTGACCAATGATGCTGAACATTTTTTCATTGTATTTATTTGCCATTTGTATTTCTTCATCTGAGAACTGTGCCCATTTTTGGAATGGGTCTTTGAATTTTGGGGATCTGCTTTTTTAAAAATTCTTTATATATTCTAGACAGAAGTCCTTTGTCTGAGGTATAGTTCAGTAAGATTTTTTTCCCAATTTATGGGTTTTCTTTTGGCTCTCCTGGAGATTTCTTTCAACATGAAAAACTCTTTAATAGGACACGATCCCAGTTATTGATTCTGTAAAGTATTTCCCATGCTTGATTCTTGTTCATGAATTCTCTACCTACCTCTATGTCTTCAAGATTTCTACCTACATTGTCTTCCAACAAATTTAGTGTTTTTGTTTTAATATTTAGATCTTTGATCCATTTAGACTTTAGTTTAGTACATGGTGACAGGCATGGGTCCAGTTTTAGTTTTTGGCATATGGAGAGCCAGTTTTTCCTGCACCATTTATTAAAGAGGCTATCTTTCTTCCAGTGAACTTGTTTGGCCCATTTATCAAAGATAAGGTGGCTAAGTGTATTTGTAGTTGTATCTTCTAATCTATTCCATTGATCTTCAGGTCTGCTTTTATTCCAGTACCATGCTGATTTTATTACAGTAGCTTTGTAGCATGGGTTCAACTCAGGGGTTGTGATGCCTCCTGCCTTGCCTTGGCTATTTAGAATTGCCTTTGCTATTCTAGGTCTCTTATGGTTCCAGGTGAATTTTAGGAGTGATTTCTCTAGATGTATGAGGTAGGTATGCTAGTGGCATTTTGAGTGTGATCGCATTAAATCTGTATAAAAATTTTGGGAGAATGGACAATTTCATAATGTTTGTTCTTCCTATCCATGAACAAGTGCTGTCTTCCCATTTTCTGAGGTCCTTTTTGATTTATTTTTCAGGGTATTATAATTTTCCCTGAATAGATCTTTTATTTATTTTGTTAGATTAATTCCTAAATATTTCATTTTGTTGGATGCTATTGTAATGTGTGTGGCTTCTTTTATTTCTCTCTCAGTGGTTTTGTTGTTAGTGTTACGGAATGCTATTGATTTTTGAGTGTTGGCTTTGTATCCAGCTACATTACTGAATTTATTTACTATACTTAGGAGTCTTTCAACAGAGTTTTTGAGGTCTTCTATGTAGAGCATCAGGTCATCTTCAAATAATGATAATTTAACTTCTTTTCCTATCTTTACTCCTTTTTTTCTCTCTTGTCTAATTGCTCTGGCTAGTATTTCTAGCACTATATTTAACAGGAGTGGTAATAATGGACATCCTTGTCTTGTGCCTGATTTTAGGGTAAAGGCTTTCAGTTTTTGGCTGTTTAATATGCTGGCTGTTGGTTTGGTATAGATGGCTTTTAACATATTGAGGTAAAGACCAACTATTCCAATTTTCTGTAAGGTTTTTATCAAGAATAAGTGTTGGACCTTATCAAAAGGGTTTTCTGCATCTATAGAAATGATTATGTGGTTCTTATTTTTGGCTCTATTGATATGGTAGGTTACATTTCTTGATTTGTGTATGTTGAACCATGCCTGCATTTCTGTGATAAATCCCACTTGGTCATGATGTATAATCTTCTTGATTTGGTGCATTCTGTTTGCAAAAATTTTATTCAGAATTTTTGCGTTTATGTTCATTAGGGAGTTTGGCATGTACTTATCTCTTTTGGTTGGGTCTTTCTCAAGTTTTGGTACTAGAGTAATGTTTGCTTCTGGAATGAGTTAGGCAGAAATGTTTTCCTTTCAGTTTCATTGAAGAGTTTGAGGAGTGTTGGCATTAAATTTTCTTTGAATTTCTTGTAGAATTCTGCAGTGAATCCTTATGGAACTGGGTTTTTCTTTGTTGAAAGGGATTTAATTACATTTTCAGTTTCGTTAATTGAAACTGGGTTATTCTGCAGTTTTACATCTTCTTTATCCAGCTTTGGTAATTTATATGTTTCCAGAAATCTGCCCATTTCTTTTGTGTTATCAAGCCTATGAGAGTAGAGGCTTTCAAAATAGGTATTGAGGATCTTCTGTATTTCCACAGGGTCTGTAGTGATTTCACCCTTTTCATTCCTTATTGCATGAACTTGAGTGCTTTTTTTCCTTTTTTGATAAGATTGGCTAGAGGTCTGTCAATTTTATTTATTCTCTCAAATGACCAACTTTTAGATTCATTGATTGTTTGTATTGTTTTCTTAGTCTCTGTTGTGTTGATTTCTGCTCTGACCCTTGTAATTTCCTCTCTTCTTTTGGCTTTGGGCTTGACTTGCTCTTCTTTTTCTAGATATTTGAGATGTAGCATCAGGTTGTTTGTTTCTGTTTGTTCTGTTTTCCTTATGTGAGAGTTCACTGCAATAAATTTTCCCCTGAGGACTGCTTTCATTGCATGCTACAGATTCCAGTAAGCTGTATTTGTATTTTCATTTGCCTGAAAATATTGTTTAATTTCTTCTTTAATTTCCTCTGTGACCCACTGATTATTCTGGAGTGTGTTATTTGATTTCCATGTGTTTGTGGGATTTTTGTAGTTTCTTTTGTCATTAATTTCTAGTTTTATGGTGCTATGATCTGATAACGTGCATGGGATAATTTCAGTTCTTTTGCATTTACTTTGTCATGTTCTGTGGTCTAGTATATGGTCTGTTTTAGAGAATGTCCCATGTGTTGCTGAGAAGAATGTATATTCTGATGCTGTTAAGTGGAACACTCTGTATACATCTACTAAGTCCATTTGTTCACAGGTGTGATTTAGCTCTGTTATTTCTTTGCTGATTTTCTGTCTAGTTGATCTGTCCTTTTGTGTCAATGGTGTGTTAAGGTCTCCTGTTATAATTGTGTTGTTGTTTATCTATTAATATTTGTTTTGTATAGCTGGGTGCTCCCAAATTTGGTGCATATATATTTTAGATTGTAATCTCGTCCTCTTGATGTTTTCTACTAACTAGTATGTGTGACTTTCTTTATCTCTTTGGATCATTTTTGGTTTGAAGTTCACATTGTCTGCAAACAGAATAGCTACCCTTGCAACAATACTCCTGTTGCATGGAGTATTGTTTTCTATCATTTGACTTTCAGTCTATCAGCTTCCTTTTGACTTACATGGGTTTTCTATATACAGCATATAGCAAAAGGCCAAGAAGTGATACTCCATGCTCTTCTTGACTTCATTGTTTGTGTTGAGAAGTCTGCTGTGATTCCAATAGGCTTTCCCTTATAGGTGATCTGTCTCTTCTCTCTAGCAACTTTTAATATTTTGTCCTTGTGTTGGATTTTGGAGACACTGATTATTATATGTCTGGGTGTAGTTTCATTTTGGTTATGGCTATTTGGAGTTCTATATGCTTCACTGATCTGTATGTCAGTTTCCATTTTCATGTCTGGGAAATTTTCAGCTATTACTTCTGTAAATAGCCTCTTGATATTATTTGTGTTGTCATCTTCCTTTTCATTTATACCTATCAATCTTATTTTGTTTTTCTTTGCATCATCTTGCAGTTGTTCAATTGTTATTGCTTGGTTCCTTGTTATTTTTAAAAGATCTTCCTTTTCCAGTTCACTAGCTACAATCTTGTCTTTGAGGCCAGGAATTCTATCTTCACTTACATTGAGGCAGTTTTGCCAACTTTAGATGGAATTTTTTATTTCCTGTATATCTCTTTGAATCTGCTTCATGCATTCTGTTTGTTTCTCATATTCTTCATTCAGAGTTTTCATCTTTTGGCATTGTTCTTCTAATTTTTTAACTATGTCTTCTTTAGATGTGTTCAGCATTTTTTATTACATTTATCATTTCTTTTATCTGGGAGACTATTTCTGATTTGAGTTCTTTTATAGCTTTCTGGATTTGTTTCTTTATTTCGGTTGATATCATTTCAGGCACTTCAGGTGTATGGCTTATATTTTCTTCTGTTTCCATGTCTCCTAGGCTTGCTTGGATTGGGCTGAATGTTTGAGACTGTATTTTGCTCTTTTATTTTGTCATTTTCCTATAGTTCTGGGTTTCAAGCAATGTTTCAAGGCTTCTCCCATGTGCTGAGAATCACTTGGCCCACTTTTGGCTCCTAGGGCAGACAGCAGGCAACAGCCACTTTGAGTTTGCTGGGCATGGGTAATGTAGACCTGCAGGGACTCCCTTGTGACCTCCTGTGATTTCTGTTGAGAGGCGTTGTCTTACCACCTGGGAGTGGCATTCCAAGGCTTCCCTGTGTGCTAGGTTTCAACCCAGGCATGCTCTGGGCCCAGGACTCAATTCACATCCCTGCTAGTTGCTTTTAGTTTTCTGGGCCACTTTATGCTTGCTTGGACCTCCCATGCATCTGCATGCATGATTTCAGATGCGGGGCATGGTCTTACTGCATGGGAGCAATGTTCCCAGGGTGCTGTGTGCTGGGTTTCAGCCCAGGCATGCTCTTGCTATTACTTCTGTAAATAGACTTTTTAAGGTCATTTGTGTTGACTCCTGCATTTTTGCTAACACCTATTATTCCTAAATTATTTTTTATTGCATTATCTTGCAGCCATTGATTTTTTTCCTGGTTCCTTGTCATTTTTAAAGAAATATTTTCTTTCATGATCACTAGCTGCAAAAGTATATCCAAGGTCTGAAAATTTACCTTCAGTTTCTTCCAAGTAGTTTTGCTAGCTTTCAATGGAGTTTTAACTTTATGGATACCTTTTTGAATGTGTTTCATGCATTTGAAATTTTTCATATTTCTCATTCAAGGTTTCCTCAGTTCCTCAATTTCTTTTTATCTCTGTCTTCTTTAGAGATGTTCAGCAATTCTTTTGTTATGTTTTTCATTTCTTCTTTTACCTGAGATAGTATTTTTGATCTAATTTCTTCCACAGCCTCATGAAGTTGTTTCTGTACATCAGTTGTCATCAGTTCAGAAACCTCAGGTGTGCAACTCCCAATCTCTCCTGAGTTTATATCTCCTTGACTTGCTCTGCATGGCTTGGAGATCAGAGAAAGCCTTTTGCTTCTTTGTCTTGACTTTTTCCTAGGTTCCTCCAGACAAGCAGGAAGTGGGGTTCCAGGCACTTACTCCATTGGATACAATTTCTGTGAAGTGTGACTGGCTGGTTTTCTTGGTCAGTGCTGGCTATGGGTATCTGATGGTGGCCATTAGTTTTGCTAGTGTGAGGCTGACTGCTGCTTTTACCATTTCATCTGGCTACTACTGGGAAGCATCCTAGATGGTGGCTGGTGAGTGTGTTTGGATGACCACTGCCTTCAGGATCTGAGCTGATTACATGTGGGAAGTATCCCACATGGTGGGATGTGTGCATGCAGCTAATTACCAATGGGAAGTGTCCCCAATAGCAGCTGGTATGCACATGGGGGAAGGGCTGGCTGCTGCCTCTCAGACTGAGCTGGTTACCTGAGGGAAGCATACCCAATGTGGCTGATATGTGCATGGGGTCAGGGTTGACTGCTACTTCCCAAACCTCAGCTGGTTCTGTTCTTAGTTTCTATTGGACCAGATAACCAGATGTCAGTCTTCAGAAAGGAATCCAGCTGTCTGTCTTGTCAAAGTTTCATTGGCCATTGATTTCAACGGGTATTTGCCAAAAAGATATTGGAGAAACCTGTCTTCTGGTTTAAGAGTGGTTGCTGCTCTAGGAATGTTAATTAACTGGTAGAGTAACCACCATTTGTCAAAATTCTATAAAGAATAGTTAAAAGCCTGACTAAGCTTACTACCTAGCTGCTTCTAGGGGCATATGGTGCTAACCAATAATGCATCTCCTCAGAGCTGCTGTTTACTGATCTTTTATAAGGTATGGGCTAAGCCTACCACATGCACTGGTTTCTTTACTATCCCTGTTGCATAAAAAAGAGGCCAGCCTGATGTAAGACATTTAGCACCAAGGAATTTGGAAGGCAAACAGCTTTATTTATACTGGCAGAATGATGGAAATCTCAGTTCCACATCATTAGCTCTATCTTGGGTTTACTAAAAGATTTATATTTGTTGTTAACAGGAGATATAAAAAACTAGCCAGAAGTACTAAGAAGGGCTTTTTTGATTGTTTCAAAGAGAACAAAGCCAAGGAAAATAAAACAAATCTAAACAAACCAGTGCAAGTGATACAGGACATCAAAACATTATGAAATCAACAATAGTATAATGCCTTTTGTTGCCCTCAAATAGCTTCAGATACCTTCAAATTTAGTAAAAATCAAGCAGAACACAATAGAATACAAATAATAAAAACAAAACAATGAATGCAGTAAAAGACTTCAAAACAAGATAATAGTATTTTCAAAGTGGCTACCATAATATATCTTACTATCTTTGAAATAATTGCTCATTGTATCAGATATAACAAAATAAAATTTTAAAAAGACCTAAAACCCAACTCAACAAAACAATGAAAATGATACAGGACTTAAACACAGTAGAGAATCAACAATGGTCACCACCCTCAGAAGGAGATCACCCTTAGATGCCACACTGTGTAATGCTATCCTCTGAACAGATGATCAGACCAATAAACTACAAGATTAGTAAAACACCAAAATATCACAAGCATCAAATTGTATTTCACCTCAATAGCTGTCATCTCAGCCTGTGTTTCTCCAGATCAGCTTATTGCCTATGGAGGTGGAGTGGGGTGGGGAATTGATACTTCTTCTTTGCCAGCCCACACAAAGGAAGAGGCTGGGGCCTGGCTGTCCCCATGCTGGTGCCAGCCTGTACATGGTGCTGGTTTGCCACATGGGGTGGGGCTTTCTTGTTGATGAAGCCTTGTTCTCTTCTCCCACAGTCAGTGAATAGCACAGAATTATGGAGAAAGGCTTGGATCTGGCTGTCCCCAAGCTGGCAGCAGCCCTTTCATGGTACTGGTTCACTGGAGAGGCTTGCTTCTTGGCGAGGCCTTGTTCTCTGCCCCCCACAGTCTGCTAATGGAGGTGACTCATGGGGAAAGGCTTGGGTCTAGCTGTCCCCTGACCTGAGGCAGCCTGTGCATGGTGCTGGCTCCCCAGGGAGGCTTGCTTCTTCTCCCATGTGATTTTGATAGACTCATAATCCATCTATGTCATTCTCCTTGTCACAGAGATACTATAGCGCACTCCCACATTTTAAAGGAAGAAAGGTTTATTTGGATCACAGTTTAGGGTTTTCAGTCCTTGTGTGGTCAGCTTTTTCTTAGGCAAGAAGGCATGTATATAATTTCTTAGGCAAGAAGGCAAGAAATGATAGAAGGTTTTGGTGAGCAAGAGGAGCTCGTGGCATAACTGTAAGAAAGCAGAGCACAAATGGAGATATTCTCCTCCAGAGAATAGCCCAGAGACCTGCCTCACAACATCACATTTAACTATGAACTCATCAATGGACCAATCAACTGATGCAGTCAAATCCTCATATCCAATCCCCTTGCAATCCACCTTAGGCAAATGTGAAGTTGTACACCTATAAACCAAGCATTCAGGAGGCTGAGGTAGGAAGATTGCCTTGCTTTCAAGGCCAAGATGTTTTTCATACTGAGTTCAAGGCTATCAGGAATATGCAAGACCCTGTCCCCAAAACCCAAACCCAAACAAAACAAAGTGAAACAAAACAAAATAAAAATCCCAGCCTTAAAAACCCCAACTATGACTGCACAAGGCTTTCAGGAGACACTACTTTCTTCTGGGCTGGGCTTTCAAGAGACACTGCTTTTTTCTGGCTTGCACTGTCTATCACAAAAATAACAAATTTTAAGTTGTTTTTGTTCTTCCATCTGTTTCTTTTTTTCCTTCCACTGCCTATTACAAAAATAACAAATTTTAAGTTGTTTTAGTCCTTCCATCTGTTTCTTTCTTTCTTTCCTTCATTTCAATTTCTTTCTTCATTTCTGTTTCTGTTTTCCTTCCCTTTCCCCTTTCTTCTGTTCCTTCAACTCTTTGCTTCTTTTTACAGACTTCTAGCCCCAGTGCCTATGATCAAGACTACATAATTTAATGTATCTCTCCAGCTATACGGTACTTTACAAATTTAAAAAGCCTACATTTCAATGTCAAAAAAGGATACCTATTTAAAATGGGAGCTATGATTTTTCTACTGCAGAATTCCTTGTTTAACCAATACATTTTTTTTTCACAAGTATACACAATGCTTCCCAGTCCTCATTTCAGTTCAGGAAGTTTACATTTGCAATTTTATGGAAAAGTTATTGGAACGCTAGTAAGTTAATTCCTATTTGCCACTTCCAGTGCAAGCCATGGCAAGAATAAAGATACTGGGGCATATTTTCTGTTTGGGAGCTAAGAGAACCCTAAGTCCAGCTAGGATGATGGCCAACCAGAACAAAGGTCTGGAACTAGGATCAAACCTGGATTTTTTTTAATTGATGAAAAGGGAAAGACTTGGGGATGAATGACTGTAAGAGTGGTGGGAAGTACATGAGTGCTGTGAACTGGCTTAGGTAGGAGATCTGAAATCACCTCAGATATATGCAGAAAGAAGGATATACAGAAAGAGTAATCTGCATAACACAGTTCTAGGCAACAGATAATGATTTGGGGTCAGTGTTTCAGCTCCGCAGTGTAATTTTTATGCCCAGGAAAGTCATAGCCTCTTAACTTGAGGCTGGGTTCTAGCAGATAGCATGGAGCATAGTTCAACCCAGCCTCTGCTCAGCACTCACACATTTTTTTGGGAGCTACAGGGTGGGGTAACACTGACCTTTCATCTTGCTTCAAGATTACACATCACCACCTCAGTAGACCAACTTGCACTGCTTAAAGCCAATTGGAGGGATAAGGAAAAGTCCCAGCCAGTTCTATACAAACCAATATATGCAAAGAGGGCCAGGTTTAGCCAAGATGTAGACAATTGCTCTTCTTTCCAGGAGTCTTCCAGGTCTTTCTCCACATACAAATGCTGTTTAATAGTAAATTCCATATAGAGTTTATTTAGTGTATGGTTAAAAAAATAGAAGAATGAAAGATTTGACTAACTATACATTGTTAATTTGTTATGTTCTCATTACTTTTACTTACCTGGTTTCTTCATACTTACAGATATAATCTTCCATAACAGTGCAAATGGGATATGTCTCATGTGAATTATATTTATTCATTCAGTATTTTGTTCATTTCACTTTTGGCTTAATTCCTTATCCTCTTATTTCTTTATCCCCCATGCTCCCATTTTTTCCTACTTGGTTTCCCAGGCTTCTGTAGCTTGGATCAGCAATCACAGTTCTCTTCTAGTTGTTCAATGTACCAAGCAGCACATGGGTGCATAGACACCCTGAGTTTTGGAGGCTTGTTTATTTATAGACCAGGTAATCTATAGAATTCAGTTCCCTGAACTTTGATTATGAAGATCCATGCATCTTATATTATGGACATTGGAAAATCCTCCCAGATTGCTATATTTGTTTCCTTCAACCTCAGCAATGTTCCGTAGTAGAGATACGCCTCTATTTGTTCAGTTATTTTCAAATTGCTGAGCATCTCTTCATTTTTCCAGAGTTTCCTCAGGAGCAGTGATGAGAAAATTTTATCCAGACATTTTGGATAACCAGAATTATGGGGTAGAAAAGGACTTCTTCCCGCAGGATTGATTGCATCAAATACCAATTTGCTTTTACATTTTAAATGGAACAAGCATAGAAGCAAAGTGATCATGGCAATGCAACTTTAAAATGTGTCTGAGACCTCCAGGGTGCTCTCATGGTGAAGATCTGCCAGAAATGCACAGCCACGAGGGGACCACAATCTCTTGCTCACTGGAGAAGCTCAAGACCACAGCTCAGAGCAGTGTCCTACAGCTCAAGGTCTCTGGCCTTTGCTAGTTATCAAAAGGCCATTTCCACCATGCTTCTCATCCTGAGCTCTACCAGGCATATTGCATTGGTAAGTCACAGCAGACTGTCTTTCCCTTTTAGGTTCCCAGAGACATGAGAACCTAACAGCCTTCCCAGGACTCAAGGGTCCTATATTGTCTCCATGCCTCCCAACTGCTCTCCTGTTCAGGAGTCCTGGCTACTCACTGAGGAGACCAATGAGTCCTAGGAGCTCTGAGATCCTGTAGTGGGGGAAGGGATCCTTAAGTAGGAGCCCATCACAGGTGTCCATCGTCCTTTTCAACTGCAGAGAAACCTCAGAGGAGAAGCTGGCAAGAAGTGAGGAAGAGCTTAAGGCTCACGTGTTCTAATCCACCAGAAGGAGGAGCCACAAGTCCCAGTAGAGACACCAGAATACGCAAACATTGCCCTTTTTCCTCTCATACTTGCTCTTAGAATATATCTGCCACAAGTAATTGGAAGATAGGTACCCAGAGAACCTGATCCATCCTAGAGCACAGAGCTAGCTTTTTATTCCCACACAAACATCCCTACCCTTACCACTGTGTGACTGTTCCTGGACTCAGAGCTCTGTCTCAAGAAGTGGCCTCCCCACTGCCAGCCTGTTGCCTGGCACAGAGATACATTCTTGAAGCTGGCCAGTTGAAGTCCTGTGGATCTGGAGGTTCTCCCAAAGACTGCTGGGCTGAAGGCTTGATGCCCTGTTGGTGAAGCTATTGTATTTGATGGAATCTTTAGGTTGTGGGGACTAGTAAGAGGAAGGAGGTCATCAGAAGCATCTTGAAATGCATATTGTCACCCTGGATTCATTGTCTCTTCCCACCCTCTCTCCAACCCTGCCTCTCTCCCTCCCATCTTCTATGAGCTGAGCAGCTTTGCCCCAAAGCAAGCTCTCCACCATGATTTTCTCTTCAACATAAGTCCAGAGCCAAGGCACCAAGTGACTATCAGCTGTACCTCTGAAACTGTAAGTCAAAATGATTGCTTCTCAGGTATGTTGTCACAGTGACAGAGAAGAGGCAGACACATATACGTGGGCCCTCTTGAAATCAGTGGACTTCCTGTTTCCCTACCCCAGTCATACTTGTAATTCTCTAAGATTCATACTTGTAAGAAATGTACTTCATTTCATACTTGTAAGAAATGTACTTGTCAGTTGCTGGAGAAAGAATCTGTGAATAACAACAATGAAAACAAAAATACCAAAAGTCATTATGGAAAAGCTGAACTCTGCATCACCAATGCAAATGACTCCATCTTCTTTTGACTGGTAGACTTACAGCATTCTCAGCTCCCACTGAAAACCATGGTCCCTCTCCACATGCAGGTGAAGATAGCAACTGACAGTCTTCTGTCAATATCACAAGCAAAAGTTCCCTTTGAGCCTCTGCCAGCCCTGAACTGCCCAGGAGGAGCAGGAGGGAAACTCACTCCTGGCTGCAATGCAGCTGTCTCACACTCACTGTCACCTCCTGAGGCTTAGTTCTAGGTTCTTTCCTCCTCACCTAGCCATACCATGGCAGCCAAGACTTCCTAAGTTCACCTGGGTGGCAGCTTCACTTCT
Organism: Hydrochoerus hydrochaeris; assembly: GCA_004027455.1. Lineage (NCBI taxonomy): Eukaryota > Metazoa > Chordata > Mammalia > Rodentia > Hydrochaeridae > Hydrochoerus > Hydrochoerus hydrochaeris. The sequence goes on along the minus strand of PVLA01009585.1, from coordinate 37,686 downwards.
AACCTAAATGGGGGCCCCTTCTCCCTTGAGTGGCTGCTGAATCAGAATACCCTAAGTTGGTCCTTGCAGGCCTGGCTGGAGGTCTGCATGCAGGTCCTCAGGTCACTGCATCTTAAGCCATTTTGAGATCTATGACACCTATCACCTAAGGGGCAAGCTAAGGTACACATGTGAGATGTAATTTATTTAAGCAAACATGAGTATGTCTGCCTGAAAATCATACGCTTTACTTATTTAGAATAAGTGATTTGAAATTTGATTCCTGGTGTCTGGGTTCTTTGCTTGTTCTCTATTGTTCTATGTCTGTGCTCACAATTGAACTGAGCGTTTCCAACCATGCATGGAAATGTTCCACCACTGAGACTGAGGATCTGTTTTCATAGACAGAAAAAGATGAAGAAATAAGGTACCTATTACAGTAGCACTTGATGACAAGACAATCATTTGTTATGCTTGGTCATTGATTATTTCATGTTATTTATTTCAGATAACTGAAACACCCAAGAACAAGGCAGTCTTTCATATTTTTATTACATTTTTCAGGAGGTTATGGTCTCATGTCACGTTCTTATGCTTCAGGATATACCTAGTGTAGAAGATTTTGTAATCTCATTCTTCTGACATTAACTCTTCTCTTCTCTCCAAGTTTTAGAAGGCTTGTACAACCTGGAAAAATTCATGCAGTACGTTGAGGACAAGATCTAGACCATGATAAGGTCAGAGATTAACTGCAATATCCCAGGGCTCTTCTCTCATGCACTATGGTCTCAAGGAAATCCCTAAGGACAGTGAATGACTTTCACCCCCAAAGCGCTTCTCAGCATGCAAGATGATTATTCAGCACTGGGTAGATCAATCTCACATGGGTTCTAAAGTCAATCTGTGAGTCCCAAGATCAGGAACTTCTCAGATGGAGACAGAATTTGGAAATCACATTCATATTGACAGGAACTGGGTTTAATTTGCACCACCACTGTTAGGTCCCTATACTTCTGTTGAAAGGACATCCAGTTAGGGGACTGTTTAAGTATGAAAATTGCTTGATTGGGGGATAGGAAGAGAGCCTCCAAATCGAGAATTTGCACATGGTTGAAATGTAGGGACATCAGGGCTCAATACTACACAATTCAGACTGGCAGAAGAGCAAGATTTTTCATTGTATTATTTTTTAAAATTACAGTTGTAGTTTTTTGCACTAAAATTTCATGATTAAAGTGACCCACAGGAAGAGGTTTATGGGTGCAGAGTCCAGGAAGCTTCTGCACAGGAATTTTCCCAGAGGCCTCAAAGACAATGCCAACTTTCCTAACCACTGGGGCAGTGAAGCAGCCCCCAGCTCCCTGGAGCTACAGTTTAAAACCTGTCTGGGTTTTTTTAAATCTCCAGATGTCTAACCTCATATGAGATGTCAAATAGTGTATACTAAGGCACACCATGTGCAGGTCACACACCACCCACAGAAACTGAGAAATTAATTAGCCACAACTGCCTAGTACTGTTGATGTTTTGGAGTATTAAATGAAGGTGCAAAAGAGTGCATGTCCCTCCAAAGCTGGATAGGAGAGAAACAAAGAGGGCCAAGAGATGGAGGATACCGGAAGAACAGGCAATGTGGCAGCTCATCTTGAGAGCATGAGCTCCCAGCATTTGACGGAAATCTAGGGAAGCCTCCAGACCTCTATGCGACATGAAGACTGCCACTGAATATCTAGAGCAGGACATGCAGCTGAGAGCTGGGTTACATAAGAACATAGTTGGATATCTACTGTATGTAGGAGGCTACATGTATTACTTGGATTAATCCACACTGCTCATCAAATTCACCCTCAGAACAATTGGATTATCTAAACAGTAGGCGTCATATCAGGGAATACTCTGAATATCCAAAGAGTTTTAAAACTTGTCCAAGATTATACTTTCAAGAACAGTGGAGGATCTCCAAGGCTGTCAACATCAGCCCATCCATTGACATGTTCCAAAAAGGAAAGAGTGACAACTCTTGGAAACTGGAGTCAAGACTCTGACAGACTAGGGGACAGAGACAATGGCTATTTCTTGATCTGAGGGGACAGTTAGGTACCAAGACATAGGAAATGTCAAAGCTAAGGCTGTGAGTTATGTTCTTATGCCCACCTTCCTGCCTGGGTGGGACAGAAGAAGCACAAGCCTGTTCATGTGATGTTTGCAGTGGAGTCATGGTGGCCATTTAGCCAGCTGAGAGAGAAGCTGACCAAGGTCTGTACAGATAACTTGCTGGGGGCATCCCAAGCAGCCACAGTTGCAGTGACTTTTTCTTTAACTTCCTCAACATGGTCTTGCAGTTGGCAAACTTGCAAAAGCAGCTTATTTTTACTCTTTTCTTCTTGGCTAACCTCCAGCTCATTGCCCTGGCCAGATTCCCACACCAGTTACAACACTTGAGCTTGGGCACAGGAACCCTGATGCTAGCCCTGTGGGTTAGACTCCTCCAGGCTGAGTCTGCTTGGCCTTCGTCAGTGCCCAGACCTGGCCCAGGGATCCCAGCTAGCCTCACCCCTATTCTGTGATGCCCTCACATGCTGTGGTCTGTGCCCTGCTCTCCCCAACCAGGAGGTCTCATTGCTGCATTTCAGGTGCACAGGGCTGCTCTGCCTCCTGAATAAAGGGAGCTTGTTTTAGGGACACTATGGGTAGCACTCATGCCTGGCCCTATCTGCTCTACCTCTACCCCTCACTCGCCTGGGGCTTCTCATGGAAAGGGGCTTTATTTCCGTCCTGTTCCTTAGAGGCATCTGCATTCAGTAAGTGCTCCTCACAGTTCTGTCCAGAGGTGACCAGACGGCACTGGGCTCATACCAGTTTGTTCTCTGTTAGCAGGTGGCAAAGTGCCATAGGCAGTGAGGGCATCTTTGACGTGCTTGGCTAGGGCTACAGGTGTCTCTAGAATGTGGGCTGTCCCTTTCCCTCTCAGAGTCAAGTCTGAGGTGACAGCATTCTTAGAGAATCTTGGAGGGAGAGTGAGAATCTGGGAGGGAGTGGGAGTTCAGAGCAGATATGTGTCAGATGCAGGAACTGTGAGCCAAGCCCCAGGGAAGCAATCAGGGAGAGGGTGCCCCGAGGATGGTCTGGATTGGCCTCCTTCCCTCCATGTTTGCATCTGGTCTAGGGCTCTGGATCACCATGGGGAACTGGGACACTTAAGGATCCGGAGTCTCAGATCTGAGACTTAGATCCACAGAGAGACTTCTGTCCCCAGCTGGCCCCCAGCAGCTGAGAGGAGCCTTGTTCCCTGCCCTTGACATGGACTCTGAGGAATAGAGGCTGCAGCCTGAAGAGGGGCACTGGAAGCCAGGGTTTCCTGGAGCCAGAGGTTCAGGCACCTGGGGGCCACTGTGGAGACCATGGTCAAGCCCTGTAGTGCAGCATAATAGGACAGAGAAGGGGTGGGGTCAATAGCAAACCAGATCCCTGCCGTGTTCCTCTCCACCTCATGTCCTCACATCCTGAACCTTGCCCATGCTCATTCACCCCAGCACCCTGGGAGGGGAGCATGCTAGGCCAGGAAGTGAGTTGAAATCCATTTATTCCAGACCATATGAAAATCAAAGTTAATGGGACCCATGGGACCAGTACCAAAAATCCATCTCCATCCCCTCCCTTTGTCTTCCCAAACAATGAAATAATTTTAAAACTAAAAAAATTTTTATTTAAAATTTTTTCTAAAGCTTTTCCCCTTGTGATACAAATATCTTTCCTTGTTTAAAACTTCAGAATTTTTGGAGTTAATATATTTTTAATGAAAAATAAATTTGTGGAGATTTTCTTGCTCCTTTAGAGGCATCAGAGATAGACACGAGTGTAGGGTTAGGGAGGCAGGGACTGAATAGGGGAACAGAGGGACCAGAGCCCTGCTTCCTTTTCTCCAGGATTTGCTGGTGAAATTCTTTAAATCAAGTTGAGTTCCACAGTTCCCTCATCTTCAGTGCTGTGCCAAAAGGAAAACCACTATACGCAGGGGTGAAGGCCCAAGTCAAGGCCCTGCCAGGATTCTCACTCACAGGCAACTGGGATTCTGAGGAGGAATCACCGCAGCAGCTTCTCCTTGGGCCTCTTCAGTGTGCACAGGGCTCCCCTCTGCAGGATCTTGAAGAGAGAGAGCAGCAGGCACTGAGTGTGCTGTGGTATCTACCCATGCCTGCCCCTGCCACCCCTCCCAGGACTCCACCCACCACATTCCTCAGTGCTACCACAACGTTCTTGGTATCCAAGGATCTTATAGTAGGCTCCTCAACATGGCTCTGTGCAGCTTTTATCAATGCTCCCTGACAGGATTTGCAATCTTCCCCGCAACACCACCTCTTGCAGCAGAAGAAGCTTTACCCACATGGAGAGGGGCTCAGTGTCCACTCTGACCCAGTCTAAGCAGATGTCTGGCTCTACCTGCACCTCTTCACTGGGAGCAGGTGCTTGACAGGCTCCTCCTCCTATTCCTCTTCCTCATGCTCCTTCTGCTGCTCCTCTTCCTTCTCCTGCTCTGCCTTCTCCAGCACCTTCTCCTTCTCTAACTCCTCCTTCTGCAGGTTTCTGCTCCTCCTGCTCCTCCTACTCCACCTGTTTCTCCTCTATCTGCTTCTCCTCCTCAGTTTGTCTTCTTTTCAATCAGCCCGTTTGAGGCAGATGGCAGTGTGCTCTGCTGTGTGGAGGATGACAGCAGTCAGAGGTCACTTGCAGGCCTTCCCAAATCTCACACCTCTGGTATAGCCTCTGCTACAAGGGTCCTGACCCAGCTCACCAATGGTGCTGGAATCTCCACAGCAGCACACCATGATATTCCAGCTCCTCCACCCCCTCCTTTTTCACTGCCTTGCAAGACCTCCCCCAAAACGAGGTAAAGCACCAAGTCAGGGTTTGTGACCACCTGCCCAGTCCACCATTCCCACCTTGGTGGTACAGGCTCACCTGCAGCTTCACCATGGCCACATAGTCACCACTGCTCCTGGCTACTGAAGTCTCTTCCTCAGGTTTGCCCTGGGTCAGGAGTGCCCAGTGGGTGGGCTCTGGCATGGCCATCTCTGCACCTTCTGCTGGCTGGGTAGCTGAGCTCGTTGTTTCTGCATATTGGTGGGACCTTTGTTAACAAATGCCATTTTTAGAGGCAGAGTGTGATTCTATGGGGGGGTGTGCTCTATGATGGGGTGCATGGAAGTACAAAGGAGCCTTCTGTCTGCCATTGACACCTGTTGCTCCTAGGGGAGGGTGCTTCGAGGCAAGGTCCAGGGAAAAATGGGGGAGGGAAAACCACAGTATTTGGGGTGGTCAAAGGGACCAAAGTAGGAGGCAGGGAAGGAGACACAGAGAAGGTAAAAAGCAGTCTGACTCACCATGGCCTCTGAGCTGCCATGTCTTCAGAAGTAAGGTGTTGGGCCGAGGGATCTCCATATTGCTTTCCTCCATGTCCCCTTCATTCCATACGGGGGTTATCAGTCAGGAGGGTCTCCAGTAAGGCCCACAAGGAAGGAAGACAGTCCCAGGCTCCCGTCCACACACAACAAGCCCCCTGGCTACCACACTCTGGGAGAGAAAGAGCAGGCTTCTAACACATTTTCCTCCTCAGTTGTCATTTTCAGAGTGTTCCTCAGCTCATCCAGCACAGACACCTCCACTCACCTTCCCAGGGCAGTGCCAGGACTCTCAGTAGGGCTGACTGCTACTTCTGCAGCCTGGAGGCTTCCAGGAATTGCCACAGGTAGGGTGGAAAGTGAGAAGTCAGGGGCAGGCAGGTCCTCTCAAGCAGGGGCTCTGCCTCAGCAATTCCATTTTCTAAATCTTGTGCAGCTCCTGGTAGAACCTTTCCAGGGCCATGTCCCCTTCATGTCTTTGTGCTGAAGCTGTATTGAGAGCTGGCCAAATTGCAAAAGCTGATTCTGCAGTGCCTGCCTCCTTCTCGAAGGCCAGCTGTATCCAGGCCTTGCCATACTGGCACAGTATGCCCAGAAGCTGGTCTCTGTGCCACTGCAGATGCTTGGCCTTCTCACCCTTTAGCACCATCTGCAGAAGACCCAGAAGTGAGGGCAGGGATAACCTGGTGTTTCAACAGCCTGAGCCCATAAATTTGTTGAGGGCCACACAGAAACCATGGCCTTCTGCCCCCAGCCTCAAACCTTGGAACCTGCATTCCAAACACTTGGACTTCACACCACAGCTATGGAGAATCACATGGAGCCAACCCACATGTTTTAAGTACACTCTTCCAGCATCCAATGCTTAACACATATTATCTCATTTAATCCAACAACTCCATAAATAACATGTTCATATCTTTTAGAACTGATGTGAACTGAGGCTTGGTGATGGGAAGCCCTGAAACTGTGCCCAATGCAGCTGAGATCCAGCCCAGTGTGAACCCAAGGAGCCTCCTCTCCAACTCTGTGTCCTCTTAGGATGAGCATGACTCAGGACTCTAACAGGGAAACAAAATTAGGACCTGGGAGCAGTCAAGGGCCACCCACCTCTAACAGTCAGAAGTCCAGAGCAAGAAACACAGAACTGCCAAGTACTGTAGGACTCTGGGGTCACTTATTCCCCCAGCTATGGAAGATCAGTCCTGGTCCCTGCACCTCTTCTCCCCATGGGTGGCACCTCTGTCCAGCACAGTCCCATGGGGCAGGACTTACCACTGCCTTGAGCTCTGACAGCTTCTCCTGCAGCTGGCCCAGCTTCGTAGTCAGCTCTTTCCTTTCAAGCTTCACTGAGTACAGGGTGCCAGTTACTTGTATGTTGTCTTCACTCCACAGAGAATGGTAATCAGTACCACTAGCACAGGCAAACCCAAGACCCCTACCTGGGTGTCTGTAGTTCAGGAAACGATGGAGAATCATTCCCTGTCCACGGGAGATGCCCCAGGAGGGTTGTGCCTCACAAGTCACCTTCACAGTTGAGGGCTACAATGGTGTACTGTGTTGTAGTGGGGAAGGACCCAGAGTATAAGCATGTTGCTCTGCCCTGAAGAACCTGGCAGTGAGGATCCCAGTGACCAGTGGCCATGGACTAGCCTTAGGAAGCCATGCTCCTGTTGGGCCAGCTGCTCCTTCAGTTCATGGTTTTGCATGAGTAAGACAGAGATGTTATTGTGTTCACTGTTGATGTACTTCATAATATTCCTATCCTCCTCCAACTGTGTGATCCACAGCTCTGCTGTGCACTCAAGATGCCAAAGGTGCTCCCTCCTGCTCCAGGTTCCTCTTTTGCAATCCCCAATTTTATTCTACCTGTGCATGAAGCTGCCCTGAGAATGCTCCTTCCACACCTGTTGGAGCTCCAACAGGAGACCCTGCTTTTCCTCAGATGACCCCTCTCAGGGCTCCGGCACTGAGGGCACAGGGGAGAAAGGAAGCAGCAGTAAGGGTCTAGGCATCTGGCCCCTGAACAGCCTCTTAAATGCTCAGCCCCTACTTCAGGCTCCTGAGTGGAGCCTTGGTTTCTTCATTAATGATTCCTTATACCCAGGTGATGGCCAGGCTTGAAGCCAATTTCCTGTATGGATCCTGGGCTGGGATTGGCAGTGGGCACAACACCCATCTCTTTGGATGAGGACACTGAGGCTCAGAGATAAGACTTAACTGTCAGCTCCTAGCACAGATGCCTTTCCTGTTGTCACTGTGCCTTTGAAACCACCCTGCTGACTGGGGCAGTGCAAGTCCCACCCACAGCCTGAGTATCTGACCCTACTCCAGGTCACCCTTGTCCCCACTTACCTATTTATTTCTTTAGTTGTTCCTTCCTGTCATGCTCCTCTGTCTTCTCCTTAACTTATGCACCTGCCCAAAGCACAGGGGACAGTAGATAGAGGGAGGAAAAAATGACCTCAGACACTTCTATCATCCTAGTATACATCCCATTTCCCCTCTTCTGGTCCCAAGCTGTAGTTATTTTCTATGAAATTCTCCCATGCACTGTAGCACACCTAGCCTTCAAATGCAGAATTCTTAATACCTGACATTTTTCTCACATGAAACCTGATCCTCTGCTGCCATTTCAGCCCTATCCTCACAACCTGGCCAGCTATGACTCACATTTTCATGTGGGTGACATTCTGTGCCACTGATTGTCTTGGGTTTTATGCTATTTAGAAACTTACTGTCTTGTTGAGTGGAAAGCAATCACAGTCTTTGATTCTTTGAAACTCTCTTAACTGAGGAAAGAAAAGCAATGATATTCATAAAAACAGTAAGCCACCATGTTTATATCCCTCTGCATACATTGTATAGAATGTTCTTATGCACATTTGTCTACTTAATGAAGCCAACAACCCCACAAAATGCTGTAATGATCAGTTAATGACTGAACAAATGAGCAGTTAACATGGCTGAACCAGAGACAAACAGACAGACAGAGCGAAAGAGAGACAGACAGACAAACATTTGGCACTGTGGTGTACTCATGTAATCCCAAACACTAGAGACATTGTAGTAGCAGGATCATAAGAATGAGGAAAGCCTGAGGAGCTAAATATAGTAAATAACCACCTCAAAATGGAAATTATAAAGTATAAAAGGCCTGGGCATAGAGGCCTGTGTGCCCAAGACTCAGTCTCCAGAAATAGTAGGGAAAAAAGACAGTAACAGGACTGGAATGGAGCTCAGTAATAGAGAACTTGCCCTTCTTGTGAAGGCTGTGGGCTTAATCATCAGATACACACAAACACACACACACAGAGAGAGAGAGAGAGAGAGAGAGAGAGAGAGAGAGAGAGAGAGAAAGAGAGAGAGAGAAATTTCAAAGATAAATGGAGAGAAATAGAAAACATTTTGAGTTTCTCTGGAGAATTGACTCCAGGGACAAAACCTACACAAACCTGTTTTCCTGAGGTCACTCAAAGACATTGTCAACCTTTTGAGGTCCCTGATGTTTATATGTTGTCAGTATCTAAATTAAATTAAGTAGTCAAGTGACCAAAAACCTCTGTGCCCATTCCCACACTCTCATGTCATTACAGGCAGAAATCTGTGTCTCCACTAGTGCAACTAGAACAGGGCTAAAGCAGCTTTTGGGGACCAGGTGGGAAGACTAAGGGCCAGGTGAAGGTCAGTAATGACTGCATCCAGTGGGCTGGGTCTTAAGAACACTCTGCTCCTCCTTCCTGTCCCCAGAATCTGTCTCTGCCCCTACCCTCCTGTGTTCAGACAGGGGAAGGGAAGTGGGTACTATGGTGTAGGGCTCTATGAAGCTCAGTGTGGGGTGGCAGGAGGCTACAACCAAGCCCCAAGTGGGGGCCTCAGCACTGACCACTGGGAGGTGGATGCATCCATTTGGGCTGGCTGGGCCCTGTAGTGGCCTGTGATGCCAGAGATACCTCAAAAGGCAAGATAAGGCCACAGGTGAGGACACCTGGATCATATACCACCAATTAGATAAAGACTGCAGCTACAGGCATACCACTCTGGCAGTCTCACTCCTACCATAAATGTCATGGAGATAAGATGATTCTCCTAAACTGGCATAATTTGCTATTTGAAGAAGACTTTGAAGTAACTCCAAGGTTCTGCTGATTTCTCACACTTTTCTCAGTATCCCTTACAAGGGCATGTAATAAATATGGGCTGCCCAAAGAAGCTCTTTGTCTGGGCCCTCATCTTAGCCTAAAGAGTCAAGAATTCTGCAGAGGCTTTTGATCCTCCAGGAGCCCTAAAATCATACCACTTATCTCATTTATTAAGCCCTCACTGTACACTCATATGGGAGACTGGAGATCTTGGCCAGGTCCCTGATACAACAGAAAATATATGAAGTGAGAATTAAGCAAAGGGAACAAACTGGAATAGAAAAACAAAAGTCTCAGTCTTAAATATAGGAAGAAGAGAGAAGGTAAAACAAAAATAAAACTGCAGGCAGAAATAAAATTGATAGAAACCAAACCAAATAAATCAATGATCTCTGTAAATGCAAATTACTAAACTCTAAGTGGACAATACACACAGTCAAGCCATAATTTGGGAAAATGAATTCACCTTTATGAGCAGCCGCATCTGAAACTAAAATTACAGAAATAAAACTACATAAAAGCATGGCTAAAGATGTGAGGGCATCTATAAAGGAAACTCCCATGAGGCAGCTAGTTTCAAGTCACATAAGAGCCAGGCATGGTGGCATAAACATGTAATCTCAGAACTCCAAAGATTGAGGCAGAAGGATCACCATGAGCTTGAGGCCAGCCTGGGCTCTACAGTGGGTTTAGGGCCAGCATGAACTGTGTATCAACACCCGATCTCAAAAATAAAGAAAAGGGACATGGATGAAGCTCAGTGGCACAGTGCCTGCCTGGCAAGCATCAGGCCCTAATTCCTGGAACCTAAATAAATAAACAAATAAATAAATAAAACTGACTCTGAGGCAAACAGTAGTACTCTCAAAGGGGGCCACACATCATTACAATGTAAAATTCATCAGACACTTATGACAAGCCTACATTTGTTTGCCCTTCCTTGTCTCTTGATGAATACTTCTCACTGCCAAATTCAGAATGCTCTTGGACTCAGATCCTAGGTTTTCTCTATAATGATCATTCTCTTACCCCTTTGTCTTAACTTTCATGTCTGTGACATCAAATACCAGCTACACACAAACTCTGAAAGTGGTATCTTTGGCCAATAACATATTGTGAACTCCAGGATCATGAAATCAATTGTCTCTGTGGCATCTGCTTTTGGATATCATAGTATCTCAAGCCTTCTAGGTCTCAAGTCTTTAGTCTCATTCCTGAAACATTTCCTCCTCGATTAAGCATCTCGAGTGAAGGAGACTCTGTGTTTCTAACTGCTTATAATAATGAGGCCATTCTCTCATATCGTATATCCTAACAGCAAGTGTAGTAACATTTCTCTTTCTTAAGGTGTTGATTGAACTTGGGGGTTGTGCACTGAGACGCTAAGTGCATAGACTGTTTTCTCTGTGTATCTTCATTTTATCAGGGTCCCCATCTATCTTTGAATGGAAACCAAAATTTGATTTGTATCCACCCCAGTTGTCCTCACTCTATTCCAAGATACTTACAACTCTCTCCTGTGTTGTTTTGGCCTTCTACCACTGATTCTGCCTTGGATCTTGGATCTCTCTGTTTGCCTAGATTCAGATCCTCCAAAAAGATAGTGCCAAGACAGGATCAAATGTACATGCAATTTATTATGAGAAACCTTGTGAAAGAAAATGAGAAGAGAATGAAGAGATATGGGCACAGCCACCACACTGTGATTCAAGTGTGACATCAAATGGATTTGATATGGCAGGTTAGGTACAAAGACTTCAGGCTTTTATGTGTTTAGGAAAAGCTGACCAAGGCTTCTGAGGGGTCTAGAGTCAAAGCCACCTGTCGGGAGAGTCCTGTGATTCCTGGGAGTGGGCCTGTCTTGGTATCTCTCCTGGGCTCTGTTGTTGACTTGAGAACAGCCAGGGAAAATCAAGACCCAAAGCCCCCCACCTGGGGCTCACCATGAGTTCTGCCTCTGCACTCAACCACCCAGAGTGTTTGCCAGTGACTTCCATCTTCAACTCTTCCATCTATTCTCCTGTAGTACTTGGCCCTATCCTGATCAAAGGTACCCAGATCCTGTCACTCTGCTGCTGGAACCCCATTGCCCCAGTAATTTCCATTTGATTGAGAATTGATGAAATCCCATCAGTGTGGTGGGACGAAATCCCACTACAGCAGTTCTTGAAAGAGGTGAGCTCAACTGACCTCCAGGCCCTATGCTGAAGCATTTGAGGCAGATATGGGGTAGTCTACTATGAACCTATGAGTAACATCTGGCAAGACGTTGGCATCTTAGACTTTCAACTTGCCATCATTGGATCTGAACCAAAATGTCCTTGGACTCTGTTACTAAAAGGACTGTTAGGTCCTTTAAACAATGTGTCACCACACAGCACATCTACCTTTCCACTCATTGACAGGAGGGAAGCATGCACGCTTAAAGGTCTCCTAAGGAAAACATCTCAAGATCAGTCTGCAACCCAGAACTTACTAGTTTTTAGTACTAGCAACTGAACCCACTGCCTCAGGCATGCTGGACAAGTGTGCTGCTACAGAACTCTACCACCAGCCCTTTTTCAGTTGTATTTTAGAACAGGATCTTACTGTTTCCCAAGCTGGCCTCAGACTTGTAATCCTCCCACCTCAGACTCCTGAGCAGTTAGGATGAAGGGGAATGTCATCATGCTGATAGAGTCAGAAACTTTATTTTCAGTACTGTGGGGTGGAACATAGGCATACCATACCAATGAGCTATAGCCACATTATCTTTTAAAGTATTTTTATTTTGACACAGGGTCTTGATAGGTGTCCCAGGCTGGGCTCAACCTTAAGATCTTTCTGCCTCAGCCTTCCCAGCCCTGGAATTACAGGTATGCGCTACCATGCCCTGCTCTACCAGGTATCCTTAATGGTGATGTCACTTTGGAAGTTTTCTTCTAGTCTCCTAGCCCTCACTCCTAAAGGCAGTAAATGATGCTGTCTAGAATTAGAGATCAAAGAGAGTGCTTAAAAGTAGTGGGGGCACAGGATCCAGCTTGAAGTAGATTCCACTGGTCATAAGTTGGCGAATTTGAGCACCGACATAAATAACAACCGAGATAAGATTCTAGTTCATTGATTAACCAAAAAAGTGAACTATGAGCCAGGTGTCATGGTGCTGGGATTACCTGTAATCCCAGCACTCGAGGAACACAGGACAACTGAAATATTGACCCCAGCCTGCTAGTGACCCTGCTAGATAAAAAGTTAAAAGCAGCTGTCTCAAAAGGAAATTTAAAAATCTATGTATCCATGCTATAGCCAAAAATAAATTATTTAATTAAAACGATATAAGGAAACAAGATCACATTTTGCCATCCCTAAAATAATACTATGAATACTAAAATGATTATGTGGAAGACTGTTGAGAAACCACTCAGTCTCAAAGTCTCACTTGCACAGAATGACACTACTTAGTGTTATAATTGTTTTTATGGTACTAGGGATTGAGTACAGGGCCTCTGACAGAGCTACATCCCCAGTTCTCTTTTATCTTGAGACAGGGACTTATTATGTCACTGAGTTGTCCAGGCTGGGTTCAGATTTAAAATCCTCCTGACCTAGCTTCCAACTGTTGAAGATTTTCTTTGAGGTTCATGTCATGTGTAAAACACTTGCAGAACAATGCCTTACGTCAGGGTCCCCAGCCTAGGAAGCAGACCACACAGCAGGATCTGAGCCTTCAGTGGTTAGCTGTAATGTATGACTTTCCTTGCATACAGAATCCACAATCAGGCTAGGGGCTGTGGATGGGGAGAAACACTACTCAGCAAGGACACCCTGCACCTCTGCCCTCTCTGTGAATGGGTACCCCAAATGTCATACGCCCCAGAGAGTCCTGCCAAGAACTGGCCAAGAAAAACCTGAACAAACTTTTTAAATTGTTTATAAAATTTAAAACTTGTTTCTAATTTTAAATTTTTTAAATTATTTATATTTTTACTTAATGGTTTAAAGGTTCTTTTTCTCCTTTAAAAATTTTAAATGAGTGTGGTAAAATATGTTAGTTTATCTTGTACCTCTAAAGGAAAAAGGGGGACAGGGAGTGGCAGGCACAGGGAGGCAGATCTGAATTGAAGGACAGCTGGGACAAAGCCCTGCCCTTTGGAGCTCCAGGTGGTCAGTTTCTAAAATACCCCAGCCTCAAAGCTGCTATCCTTCTCATCCAAGAAGGAAAAGCAGATGCAGGATACGAGGGGAGAAGGTCCAAGCCAGCACCCTGCTGGGATTCTCACTCACAGGCAGCTGGGGTTCTGGAGAGATCTCTGCTCCAGCCTTTCCCCTGATACCTCTTTATTGTGCACAGGCTCTCCTCTGCAGGGTCTTTGGACAGAGAGTAGCAGGCACTGAGTGCTGTGTAGCCTGCCCCTGCCCACCCATCCCAGGAATTCCCTCGGCACCCTCTTTGACTGCAGCTGCTTTTTCTTGGGTGTCTGAGGGAACTGAATTGGGCTCCTCCTCACAGCTCTGTGCAGCTACCACAAACTTGCCCTGACAGAATCTGCTATCTTCTTCTAGCCCCAACATGAAGAATGTAAATGATCAGCTTGTGCTACTGTATTTTGAGAGTATTTAACTTCCTTTTTAGAGTCTATAGGAGCTCTCTGCAGCCAAGAATTTGCCTTGAGTTTCACAAGATTTTGGACATGGACCTTCTGTTTATATTTGGTATTAATGAGGATTGAACCTGGTCTGGTACCTTTGCACAGAGAAACACACCAAGCTCCTGCAGTTTGGTTGGGTTTGTTTCTTTGCACTTGGTATTACTAAGCCACTCAGCTGCCTATCCTGTGCTCCAGTTTGTGATCTTCCTGTCTCAGACTTCCAGGAAGTAATGGTAGAGTGTGGAAATTTCAGAGATGGAGTCATGGAGCTGGCCTGAATGCCTTTTACATAATGAGATGGACATGAAACTTTTGGGGGTGGTGAAAGATGGAATATCATGGTATGATCCCAACTATTTCTTTCAAAGGCTTATGTTGTAGAAGGTTTCCTTGCCGATAGACTTTTGCAATATAATTAGAGAATGAGATCTCTAATTTCATCCGAGAATTAATCAATGGCTGAAATTAAAATCTGAAATAATAAAAAGTTAGGAAGCAAGGCCTAGTTAGAGGAAGTAGATCACTGGGAAACTAGCCTCAGCATAGTATGTCTATTATCAATATCTTAGACTACTGACTCAAATGATGAATTAATATTGATACATTGTTGTTAACTACGTCTAGAGTTGCTAGGGCTTATATCTAGATGTCCTCCAAAAGCCTCATATGCTCATAGGAGGGGTTTTTGGGAGGTGGTTGGATCATGGGTGTTATTACTGTATTATAGTGATGATAACTGGATTAGTTCATTGATTGGTTTAACATATTTGATGGCAATATGATTACCGAAGAGAAAAACCTTAACTTGAGTGTGGATGCACTAACCAATAGCTTTGTAATCTTGATGGAATAGAAGGAAAAGCAGAAGGAAGGCTGCTTTCTTTCTGCCCTCCTATGGAGTGTCTCTCCTCTGCCATGCTGCCCTGCCTCAGAGCCAGTCAGGTATACACTGAAAGCTCTACAAACTGTGAATTCAACTAAACTTTTCCTCCTGTAAATTGGCATTGGGTGTTTTGCCCAGAAATAAGTAACCAAGGTAATAGTTTATTTTTATTTCTCTAGCTTTGCCTAATGTCCTTTTTCTTGTGTTCTGCCAATGATGATTCATTATATACTGTCATCATATGTTCTTAGGCTCCTCTGGGCTGAAACAGTTTCTCAGACTCTCCTGGTTTCCTGGCCTTGACAGTGTTGAAGAGTACTGATCAGATATTTTGTAGAATGTCCCCTAACAGGGATATGTCCCATTTTTTTCCTTGTGATTAATCTTGAATTTAGAGTTTTGGAAGCAAAGAATCACAGAGGTCAGTTTTTCCCTATTGTACTGGGGGTTCATATCAGCAATGCTATTTGTCATGCTTAGTGCTGATCTTGATGACCTGGCCAAGTAGCATTGTCAGTTTTAGCCACTAGAAGTGACTCCTCTCTTCCCTCTTTTTATGCTGTACCCTTGGGAAGGAAGTCATTATGCATAGAGCTTATTTAATGAACAAGTTCTGCCTGGGAGCTTACCTTCTCTTCTCCCTTTTCATTGATCTGATCACTTAATAACATCAGGATGAACTCATTGATACTTATGCTTTATGTTTTGAGTTCTACTCTAAAACTTAATTTGGTTGTTCATATTGTTCTAGTTTGGTTCTGAACCCTCCAATAACTCTGTGAGGTAGGCACAGTCATTATGAGAAAGTGAGCAAATGAGATCAATGGTGATGTAGTGTGAGGCTTAGACAATAGTGACTTGTGCAGGCTGCTGGGCAGGTAGATAACAGACAGGATGCAAGTTCAGATCAGTGCAGCCTGAACTCTTGGTTTTTTTCTCCTATACATTCAGTGCAGTCTTGATTATTATTTCCAAAGAACTTCACAATAAGGTCTATGCTAATGCTACTACAACTTAGCTAGGCCAGAAATAACACATTCTCATTACTAAAGCAGCAACTTTTCCATATGGGCAAGATGACATTTCTTCCAGTATATTTATTTTAACCACCCTTTTTCCCTTCTAAAAGTGTGTGTGAGGCTGAGCATAGTGTTGCATGCCTGTAATCCCAGTACTCAGAAGGCTGAAGCAGGAGTATCTCTGTAAGTTTGAGGCCAACCTGGGCTACATAGTGAGTTCAAAGCAAGCCTGAAATCTACAGTGAGACCTTGTCTCAAAAGTGTTTGTGATAAGTTTCTGACTCTCATATGGTCTTGGAAGTCCATTCATATCCAAAAAGCAGGCAAATAATAAGGCCTTATGGGATGTGGGAAGCCTTGTGACTGTGTAGGAGAAAGCCCTCCCTAAATTCCAACAGCCAAAAGATGTCTGTCCACCAGTGTCACTGTGCTCTCCTGGAGTCTAGATCTTGGCTTCCAGTGCCATTCCCCAAACATGAAACTACAATGCCTTAGAGAAATGACTGATTCTGGTTCTGAAGCAGGAAATACACAAGCTGATTATTGGGAGAAAATCCTGGGGTCTATCAAAGCCAAAGCATAGTGGCATGCAGCACAAAAATTTTTGGTAAATGTCTTTCCCAGTGAGGGCGAGTGTTACTGCTGGAAGTCTGAATGACTCCTAGATCTGCCCACCCTCCAGAGAATAGGGACAGGGACTTTGCCTCCTCACACCTTCACTCAGCAGAAGGCCCAGGAGAGGAAAGGGTGCACAGACAGCAGAATTGTTACAGGGACTGAGTTGGCAGAGGCCGGCAATTACCAGGTCAGGATGAGATCAGAGGCCGATACTTGAGTCCTGTCAAGGGAAGAGCTGTTTCTGGGAGGCAGACTCTTCCATGCTGGGGGTTTTGGAGGGCTTTGTTCCTAGATGTCAACATCATTTCCAGGGTCTATGGGCTATGGAATTTGTGGGGGGGGATAATGGGAAAACAGCCATTCCATGAAGCTGGTGACCCTAAGGACTGGCCTATTAGAATACTGCTGACCTCTCTAATCAAACCCTGGTCCAGAATGAGACCATCTTCCTCAGCACTGCCTGATCTTATATGTCATGGCTATTTTTGCTGGGGGTACTTGAGCACTCATGTCCACTCAGAGACAGCAAGTGTGGGGCAATCATTTACTCAGCTGTCTCATACTTTATTTTGCTGCATGTGTGAAGTATTTTTCCTAGTGTGATCCATTTGTCCTTTACCGCAAATATGTAATTCAGTCTATAGGCAAGTGCATGGTAAATGCACTTTTACACTTTGTCATTCATTGCAAGAGTGTTTCAGGGCCTCATATTTTTAAATGTAGCAAAACGCTGGCTGAGGGAATTGTGCTATCTGTTGTCCTGCATTTCTTACACTTAGGGCAGTTTAATGCAAAAAGAATAAAAGATAGGTGATAGGAAACTGGGAGGCAGACACTGTAGAGAAGGGGAGGGGATCTGGGGCTAGAGGTATGGGAGGGACAGCAGGGAAAGAGGAAAAGAATCAACATGTGACATGTGTATGTGGCAATTCCCCAGGATGATTGAATGCATTTCTGCATTGCACACAGGAGAAAGAAAAAGGAAATGTAGAGCCACAAGGGGGCACTGATGGTATTCTGGTTTACTAGCAAAACCAGCCAAATATTTTGTGCTTTGATTTTTTCTCCCCATGATATTGGTTATGAAATCCAGGAGCATTTGACCACTGAGGTACAGTCTGAGCTCATCCAATATATACATTCATTGAGGATATTACATGATATTCTAGGACTTGAACAATCCTTTTGCAGCCTCCTGACTGGCAGGGACTATTGGTTGAGTAAATGTGTTTGCTTGTTTAATTCTTGCAGCAATTTGATGAAGTCTGTGCCAGTAAGGTCCTCATTGGACTGATGTTAAGTGAGAGGTAGAGTGGTTGAGAAAGGAAAGCTTGCCTTCCAACCCAGCAGGCAGGTGCACCACCCGTCAGCACTAGAGGGAGAACAAGGAGGAGGAACCTTCTAGGTTCCAAAGGATTACAGTGCATCAGTTCAGGTCATCACTACACTGATCTGAGAGATGAGGCTGACACATTACAGGGGAGAAAACAAGCAGAGAGGGCAAAGACATGAGGTGGACCCCACCCAGGATCCATACAGGAATGTGGTTTCAAGGCTGATCATCACTTGGGTATGAGAAAGCATTAATGAGGAAGCCAAGGTTCAAGCAAGGAGCCTGAAGTGGGTGCTGAGCACTGAGGAGCTTGTTCAGGGGCCTGAGTCCCAGATCTTTATTGCTGCTTCCTTTCTCACCTGTGCCCCCAGAACTGCAGACACACAAGGGCCATCTGAGTAGGAGCAGCGCTTGTTGTCTGAGCTCCACAGAGTACAGGAGCTGGAACTTTTCTTGAGGAAGCTTAATGCACAGAGGTAGAGTAAAACCATAGCCTGTGTCAGAGGAGCCTAGAGTAGAAGGAGCAGCTTTGGCAGCTAGAGTGCAAGGCAGAGCTGTGGCCCAGTTGGAGGAGGATAGGCACATCCTGCAGTGTATTCAGAGGCAGCACAATACCATTAATAGCTTGTTCTTGCAGAACTGTGCATTCAAGGAGCAGCTGGCCCAACAGAAGCACAATTTCCTAAGGTTGGAGCATGGCTACTGCTCTCTGGGTTCCTCACAGCCAGGTCTTTTAGGACAGACCAACACACTTACCCTCTGAGACCTTTCCATGCTACAATACAATGGGCATTGTAGCCCTCAGTTGTGAAGGTGACCTGTGAGGCACATCCCTCCTGGGGCATCTCCTGTGGACAGGGGATGATTCTCTGGCTACATACACACAAGTGAGGGTCTTGGGTTGCCCTGTGCTGGTGGTACTGATTATCAGTCTCTGTGGAGAGAAGACAACATCAACACCACTTGCACTCAGCACTCAAAGAAGCTCAAAAGGAAGGAGTGGAGTAGGAAGCTGGCCCAACTGCAAGAGAAGCTGTCACAAAGCTCAAGGCAGTGGTAAGTCCTGTCCCATGGGACTGTGCTGGACAGAGGTGCTGCCCCGGGAAAGATGGTTCAGGGACCAGGACTAATCTTCCACAGCTGGGGAATAAATGAGCCCAGAGTCCTACAGTGTTTGGCAGAGCAGGTCTGTTTCTTGCTCCAAGCCTCTGATGTCATCTCTCTGCTAGGGTCTTGATTCTTCCTTACCATAGGAGGACACTGGTTTGCCAGGAGGCTCCTTCAGTTCATACTGGGCTGGATCTCAGCTGCATTGTCCACAGTTTCAGTGCTTCCCATCACCAAGCCTCAGTTCACATCAATTCCAAAAGATATTAATATTTTCTTCATGGAGTTGTTGGATTAAATGAGATAATATGTGTTAAGCATTGGATGCTAAAAGAGTGCACTTAACACATGTGGCCTCGATCCATCTGATTCTCTATAGCTGTGGTGTGAAGTTCAAGTGTTTGGAATGGAGGTTCCAAAGTTTGAGGCTGGGGGCAGAAGGCCAGGGTTTCTGTGTGGCTCTCAACAAATTTATGGGCTCAGGCCATTGAAACATCAGGTTATCCCTGCCCTCTCTTCTGGGTCTTCTGCAGATGGTGCTGAAGAGTGGGGAAGCCCAGCACCTACAGCAGCACAGACACAAACTGCTACATATTAATGTCGTTTCTATTCTTTTTTTAGAGCCTGGACTCATTTGGTGTCCATCTGCAAATTGTCTCAAGAAGCTGGAGTTGCACATCCACAGAGTACCATTCCAGTTCACAATCTGCACTCCACGTGCAGCTGGGAGTCTACAAATTACATCTCATCCATCCATAAGGTGCAGATGAAGCACCCTTAAAGCAGAGGTGTTGATGAGGGGCTTGGCTTAGCTACCCTAGGAGCAGCTGGATGCAGGCATCACTCCTGAGTCCCCAATGCCCTTACAGAGACACCTGATTTCTGACCCAGGACGCCCTGGCTCCAGTAGTGCTCACCCTAACAACACCCTCCGGGTCCTTAATTCAAAGGCTGAGATGCTCTGTGTCATCCTTCCGCCAGTGCCCACTCCGCGGCCACCTTGGGAAGGGACAGACTGCAACCAGGGCATTAGTTCCATGGGAAAGGGCAGCCGCGGA
The DNA here is from genome assembly GCA_004027455.1 of Hydrochoerus hydrochaeris. Lineage (NCBI taxonomy): Eukaryota > Metazoa > Chordata > Mammalia > Rodentia > Hydrochaeridae > Hydrochoerus > Hydrochoerus hydrochaeris. Next base: position 17,520 of record PVLA01009585.1, on the reverse strand, counting down.
GGCCCTCTTCCTCTCCTCCAGCGGGGCTAGCGCCGCTTGGGGTCGCTCAGGGCTGCCCGCGCAGGCTCTGTGAACAAGGGGCCCAGACTCGGAGATGCGGGGTGCACTCACCTGGGCTCTGCCGGCGAAGACACATGGCCCCTCGGGGTCTCCGGGCGCTCGGCCAGAGTGAAAGGCCTGGGTGCCCAGGCCGGCAGTGACGCATCTCCCCAGGTCCGTCCCGCGCCTGGACTTCTCAACTCGCTGCCCTCTTCGCGGCGCCGCACGGTGCGGGTTCCCGGGGCGGTGGCGGTGGCAGAAGTTCTCAGTGCCAAGGTGCTGAGGTGCAGAGCCGCTGCCGCCGCCACCTTGTTGCTCTGACAAGAAACCGCCCCTCCCCACTTCAACCAGAGGGGGCGCTTGCGCCTGAGCCTCGGGCGGTGTAGCGCTCCAGCAAGAAGGGGCCTGGGTGTGCCACGTGACTACCAGGTTGTCGGCATACCTCAGGGAAGATTGGCCAATCAGCACTCTGTACTCAAGTTCCACCCCGCAGGCCCTTCTAGGGACCATTGGTTCATCCAGAGCAGGCCACACCCCTGCCTCCCGGTTAATACCCGCTGGTGCCTAGAGAGCTTGGGGCTCGCTGCTGTGCAAGCTTTTCAGTCCACGTGCCAGGAAAACGAGTTGGGACTGGGAGCTAGCGCTCCTCCCAGGGTGTGTGCAGAGCTGCTAGGTGTCCATCCTCATGGCCTCCTCCCCTTCTGCTTCTGGAAACTATGGCTCTGAATCAACTTGCATATGTGCTGTGTTCTGCTGCCCTGAGCTCCATTGTGTCAGTCAGGCTTTATGCAGGATTTTCACCCAGCGCCCATGGCCCTCTGCAGCAGCTCCCACGCCAGGGGCGTGTGTCGGGCCAGTGCCAAGCACACCACTGCACCAAACTGTCGCTCTTGTACATCCATTCTCCTGTGGGGCGGGAAACCTCAAACTCACCACATACTCCCCCACACCCCCACCCCACTTTGCGCGGCAGCTCTGGGGAGCATTGCGCAGCAAGACCAGCAACCTTTGCTGAGAAACAGCCCTTCAGGAGACAGCCTTTTCTCACAGTGTAAACACGCAAGCCACAGCCAACCATGCGCCCAAGCTTTCCAGATCAAACCCCGGGCCCTGCTGTGCTTATACACCTCAGTGCACCTTACCAGTGCTCCATAATCCCCTGAGAACCTCCATTCAGCTGTTGATAGTATATTGACAAAGCCTTGGAACCACACACATGAACAGTCCTTACCCAGAACCACAAAGACAACCACAATTTTGATGAAGCCAGTTAGCCTCCCCCTGTATTTACCTAAAGTACTTCAGCCCACTAATCACTGCTACAGGTAGGCTGCAGTGCCAGAGCTCAAAAATTCCACTAGGCTGACTTCTGGCACAATGCTGTGAAGGTTACTAGGGAAAAAGTGAAGTCTTTTGCTTCCCTCAATTGACATTCACATTGCAATATAACATTTAACTGGAAATAGTGAGTGTAATTTCTTACACCCTTGACGCATTTTAATAAAATTTTGTTTTGAACTTAAGAAATCTTTCTTCTACATGTTTTGCACATTTGAACCAATGTAGAGAAATCTCAGGCTTTAATAAAATAAAGTAGTACTTTGGGGCAAAGATGCAGACCAGCAGTCTTGCACCAGAGGCCAAAATGGAGAGGACCTACATGACCACCACGGCCTTCCCTTTGGTGCTGTGGTAGATAGGGAGGAAGGTGACCCATGTACTGCATAACACTAGCATGCTGAACACAAGGAATGTGTCAGACAGGTTCCTGGCTAGGAAAGCTAGAGCCAAAGAGGACAGGGAGCCCTGGACACAATGGAAACCAGGTAGGGAGCCTTGTTTCACATGATAATGAAGTGGCCATGTTCAGAGTGTAGATCTGTGTCAATGTAGGGTACACTGATCCCCATCCAGACTGTACAGAGAGTGAGTTGGGTCAGAGAGAAGATGCGAATTGTGGACTTTGATGCCTTTGATACTAGCAACTGCGCCATCCTACTGCTGGGAGAAGTGAACTTAAAAGTGCAGAAACACAGTAAAAGATTTACCCAAGACATGAAGACAGTGAACAGAATTCAAAATATGATTCTTTGCAGGATTAAGGTGGCTCTGTTGTGATGGCCAAGGATGAATAAAGAGCACAGGATGCAGAAAGTTAGTAAGATGAGGGGAATGTAACTGATAACCTAATTTTTAGCCTTGACAACAGAAATGATGTGTTGGTGGTTCAGAAACAGACCCAGAACAGCAATAGTGAGAACAGTGAAGCTCAGTTTGTACCCAAGAGGTGCGAATAAGCCGGAAAAGTCACAAATATTTGAAGGTAATGATTTCTCTGAGTATTGCTGCCATTCACACAAAGTTCCATAACTAGTGAGAAATTAAAATTATCATTCATACCAAGGCAGCCCTTTCTATTCAAAACATCTTTTCCTAGAAGTTCATGGATAGGCAAGATGAATGACACTGTTTTACTTCTCATGTGTAAAATAATGCTACATAAGAAACCGTTCCATATCAAGCTACACTTCTTCCCCACCGTGTAGTGGATAAGCACTATTTCCTTTTCAATCTTTCATAGTCATTGTACTAACATTCTGTTTTCACAATGTTTAGTATGACTTCTCTATGTTAATCATTGTAAAGGATATTCTGAGTAATAACTCACGATGAATTAATTATTTTCAAACAACCATAATTTGCTCAGTTCTTGGGAAACATATATCATTACTAGTACTTTCCATCATGTACAGTAAGAATTCAGACCATATGAAAGTTTGTAATTTTCATCTATTGGAATTTTTATTGTAGAGGAATACCATCATTAGATCTATTTGGCAAGTTGTAACATGCTTGCACCCCTGACTTTTTGGAATGATGAAAATGCTTTCTGAAACTGTAGATGCTATTTTAATGCAGCAAAAATTTTGAAACTCATACGTCCAACATTAAGAATATTTCTAACATTGTTAAAGGATGAGACTAGAACACAAACTGTTCTCATGGTTAGAAAGTTAAAAATTTAATGAACTTTGACACTCCATGTATCACTTGCAGGATAAGTGAAGAAATGTTTCTCTTATTTCCATGTTCCAGACAACATCTCTCCCCAGTCTCTGACAATGATAGACTCTTCCTCTATTATGTACAATAGTAACATCATTCAGTAGCTGTTTCTGAATGAGCCAACACTGCCTTGCCATTAATAAGAAAGAAATACCTAAACAAGCACAGGAAATTATGTTCTCTGGCTTTTATACATCCTTTCGGAACTATGTATAAATGATGGAAGACTTAAGTCCAGGCTGGAAGTAAGATTCCCAGAAGCCTGTAGCATAATAAAGCTACCTTTGAAAGTTCCTCTAGTGCTATGTCTTCATTATGTCTGGTCCTGAATTCTGCATTAAGACCACTTCAACTGTGAACAAAAGGTGCTGAAGGGTCTGGGCTGCAGCTGAGGGGAACTAGGAACTCTGAGGTTAAGTGTTCCACACAGTGATTCAGAAACAGTCAACTTCCAAGCATTTACCCTGACTGATTCTCAGCCCTGTTTAAATATGTCCTGGACAGAAGTATGACAGCTCTTTGCCAATTTTACTTTAGACCAGATAGTGTGGGAAACTTAAATATTTCACCTAATGAAAGAATTGGACCAGAGAAAGTCGAGATGAAACGATCAAAATCTCCATCTCTGGTTAAGAATGAATTTATTTCAGCTGATGAATCAGCCAGATCAGGACTTATGGTAAAGGCTTTTCAGAGCTGAGCAGAGGACAAAGTGGACCATAGTGCTTCTGCAGGTTTGGAACACAGTGCAGCAACAAATGGTTTTCTTCTACAAACAAAAGCAATAAATATCCTTTAGTTCTCCATTTTATTTTTGTACTTTGTCTTTCTCTCTCTAACTCCATCAATCTATCAATACAGTTGTCCTGTTGTTTTGGGATTGATATTCTCTTACATGCATACATACATTCATCCTTTTATACATCTTTCCTTCCCCTCAGCAACCCACTGCATCCCTCCAAATCAGAAACATGACATGGGTGATCTCTGTGGAACACAGCTGCTTCCAGTCTTCCAGCCAGTGGAATTATTCTGACCATGGCCCTGCCCTGCCCGCTTTGCCCTTGTCCTCAGCTCCTGTGCTGGAGGAGGTCACTTCAGCCTTTCCTTCTTGCTATCCCTGCCATGTCACGAAGAGGAGCTCCAGTTGCCAGAGTCCTGCTTCCAGCCTGTGGTGACTCTGGCAACTGGTGTGGACTCCCTGCCTGGTTAATGTCTTAAGATCCATGGCATTTGAAGATCCTCCCAAGTGAAGATGAAACACCTTGAAAATGACAATTGTCCCCACTTCTTCAGATAATTTGGTGCATACAAAATCAGCTTCTGTTTTAGCATCACATTCCATTTCACTTTCTGCAGACAGCTTGTCTCCTGATTTGAGACTACTGTTGAATTCTAACAAAGTAGCACAAATGCAAGAACCACCCTTGCTTCCAGGAATGTATACTCAAGAAATGGCCAAGGATGTAATCTTGTCCATGTCCACTTGCTGGCCCCACATGAGAGACACTGGTAGTCATAAATTACAAGTTATATTTCAAAAGCATAGAACAGCCCCCCACACTTGTTTTGCATGTTTCTGTTGGTGTGATAGAGTAGAAAAAACTGGTGGTGCTTCCGGTCAAGTGGAAAATTGCAATGGATTAGAAATCATGTGCAAGGATATTGGGAATTTAGTATTTGCTCATAAACCAGACGGGCAAACAGAGGATCCACATGTGAGAATTTGTTGAAATATGCATTTCATTCTCTAGTAACCTGCATTTTTTGCCTTTCCATACAAAGACATGTTCCCAGAAAATGGATGGAAGGTGTCTATTCCTCTTTTAGAGGACAGAATGCAGGGAATTCGAAATGACAGCTGAAGAATAACAAAGATAAATCAATGCTATGAACTGTGTTATACACATCCTGAACCCTTGTGTTAGCATATATTCCTGATGAGAATTAAAGAGAGTGGCATCCTTCAGGTCAAAGGTCTGAATCCCAGTTTTATCTTAGATTCATCACGAAAGTGAAGCTACATTCATTCAGTGTAAGGAACCCACACCAAGAATAAATAGACAGGGAAGTAACCATGAACAATACAATCAAACTATCATGGATTCCAATGCCCAATCTCACACCATCTTTGTATTTATTGTCCAACCAAGTGTGAATATTGTTACCTATAGTGCAAATGCTGGTTAATAAAGTTCTTGCAATAAAATGACTGTACTTTTAAAATTAGTGTCAATTAATATAAATTAGCTGGCAATAACAGTTTAGAGGCTTCTCTTAAAATAAACATAGACATGTCATTTAACTGAGCTCTCCCACAACTGAGTGTTTTTGCATAGCATACAAATGACTGTTCAAGACATATTTTCAATGCCATTTCCTTTGCAGGATTATGCAAGCAGCTGACAGAAAAAATGAAGCGGAGCATCCACTCACATTGAGTGCAAAAAGAAAGTGTGTATATTCCCAATAAAATCCTACGGTGCATTAAGAAGAAGGCAATTCAGCCATTTTCAATAACATGGGTAAAACTACAGTGTATGTTGGATGAAACAAGAGAGGAATGGAGAAAAATCACTGTGGATCTCTCTCATGCCAAGGTTAAATAAGAAAACTCACAGAAATTGGGAGTAAACTGGGAAATGGAAGTATTTGGGAAGATTTGGGGAAAAAAGTGCAAGAATATGAGTTTTATCATACCAGTAGGTGTTTCTCAATTTCAAAGCCATCTAGCAAAGCATGCCAGATTCCTCAGAACATGCTCTGAAAGGCTGTTACCCTGAAGACACAAAAATACCCAGCTGACTGTCTTAGGATGTAGTGTGTAAATCCTTGCTGGACAATCATGAGTTAATGAAGCTCAGAGAAGGAGCCCCAAACATATTTTTCCAAAGTGTTATTTGACCAAGTTGTGGGATGGCAGGTGCAGAGCTCCAGGCCAAGGAGATCCCCAGAGATTCTGCATGAGGTGACATGAAGCACTGAGCAGAGAGAGCCAGCAAAGCTCTCACGATAATGTCACTAAGGGTGAAATGTAGCTTACTGTGCCTACATTACTTATACCTCACTGTGCCTTTAACTGTGCTGCTGTCAACAAGTGAGTTGCATTTGTATTCCACTTTGTGGTAGGCATCTAATGATTGTGAGACTTCTCTGTGCCTTACTCAGAGTTTGATTTTCATTGCAGTGGGCTGAATCTGCAGACAGGATCCAGCTCTATTTCCTCACCACAGACTGCAGAAAAGAGAAAAAGCTTTTCTCCATTTGCGTGGAGCCCACCATGTTCTTCCTCATTTTGCTTTTCCTACTGAAACCTTTACACGTATCACAGAAGGAAATTTCACAGTGTTTTGTATACCTGCGTCCTAGTGTCCACAGAGATGGAGACTTGGTGCTCGGTGGGTTTTTCCCCATCTACTATATGAACCAGGATTCAGATGTATCCCGTCTGTCCTTTCTGTTACCACCAAAAACTGTTGTGAGAGCCCGTAGGTAAGTTCCAGGTTGTGTGTGTGTGTGTGTGTGTGTGTGTGTGTGTGTGTATTAAATATGATTATGACTCTGTGTGATTGGATGTGCTTGCATATGTGTGATTCTGGGGTTGATATGCCTTGAGAATTACTTTTATAACTGTGCAGACATGGCAGGATGTCATACTGAGAATCTGAAGTTCTCTTGCTTGTTAATCTTTCCACCACTTTTTACATTTCTTCTTTTCTCCTCTCTGTAAAAGACAAATGATAGAATTTCTTAACTTTTATTCCCAGTGCATCACATGCATGCTCATTATCAAGCAAGGAATCGTTGGGCTTGCTTCTGAAACATCTCATGGAGCAAAAGTCATAGACATCTTGGGAACTGAGCCCTGGTCTGAAGTTAATATTAAATTCCAGTGGCTCTCTCTAGACAAGCGCATTCTTAATATACATCTCACAATGAATTCAGCCACAGCTGAGGTCACAGCCCAACCTGATCACGGCCGCCAAAAGTTCCAAAATTGAAGCTTATCAGACATGAGACATTCTCTTTTTAAGTATATTGGAAGAAAAAGAAACCACAGTTCTGGCCCTACTCCAGAAACCTCCTTGTTAAGATTTCCAGAAAGAAAAGCAGAAATGCATTCATTGGAGGTTTAATAAACTGCATGGCCTGAGCTTATAATAATGGTGCTACCAAATTGATTCAAATAAGAATAAAATGGCAGATTAGCATGTTCACTAAATATGAGTTTCTGGTGCAACATTTGAGCATACTTTTAGAATACTCCACTTATCAATATGTTCCTATCGTAAGGGAATCAGGCTGTAGGCAGTTTGATTCAATGAATGACTCCATCCTTAGCAGTTTCTCCTGACAGCACTTAACACTGAGCATTTCAGCCAAAAAGCATGCGCTAGAGATAAATGATACTAGACTGCCACCTTGTGGGGTAGAATTCTAGTTTTCTGTCTCTGTAAGGAAAAGTTTCCCTCTGTCATTCTTTCCTATGATGTTTAATTTTGAATTTCTGTCCCTTTTATCTCTTTCTCTATCTTTACGAAAAGCATGAAATGGACCACTACTTCATCCATGTGAAATCTATGGTTAGATGATAGCTACTGATTCTTCTCAGGTGCCACTGATATGTATGTAGTAATTGATGATAGAAAAGAGAGAATCTTAATCCAAGGTGACCTTCATGTCCACAAGCTCATGGGCCCAGTAGGGGTGAAGGGGTTAAGGATATCACCCCATTTCACAAAACCAGAACATAGCTTTTCTCTACATTCCGTTATTAGCCCAGAGATGTGTCTGGCTACTCTCATTTACTTCAAAAAAAAAAAAGTCAATCCTTTTTTGCATAGCTATAAAATAGTAAAAATATCTATTCCTGTTTTTTGTGTAAGTCCTGCTGTGGGTGCAGACTCTCAATATTATTCTGTAAATGGTCTTCTGGTAAGCAGAAATATGTTTCAGTCATTTATAAATAAATGGATGCAACTTGAATCTATACTCATAAGTGAAATAAATCAAACTCACATGTATAAATACCATATAGTCTCCCTAGTGTTAGAAATGGCAAGAGTACAGAAGATTTTATGGTAATCATGGTTCACCATTGTATTTCTGTGAAGTGTTATGTTTTCATTCATTGGTTGGAATGGTTTTATTCTGTTTTGTTTGATCTTAATATATGTGATGGTATGAATAGTTACTTTGAAGGAAAGACAATATGGCAGCCATTGTTGATTTAATCTCATCTTGCTCTGAAGTCCTACCATGCTCTTGTTTTTCTATTACCATTGGTTCTATCATGTTGTGTCTTACTGGATTTTAATATGTATGATAGTATAAACAAATGTTTCATGCAAAATGAGATAATATAACAGCCATTGTTCATCTTTGGTTATTTGGTTCAGAATGCCTTGCAATACTTTCATTCTCTGGAGTGGTTTTATTCTATTTTGTTATGTTTGACATTATTGTGTGTAAAGCTAAGCTCAACTCTTTCAAAGAAAGAGACATTATGATAGCTACTATTAATATCCAATTGTCTTGTTGTGAAGTGCTGTGTTGCTGACATTGATCTGTTCTGATCTGCTTAGATCTGTCCTCTTGTTTTATTCTCTTTAAAATAAAATAATTAAAAAAGGAAATATATCTCAGTCATAATTTCATATGATTAAAGAACATTTCAGATTTATATTTTCCAGGACTATGAAGTGTCACTTTACCTAAGTATGCAAACAATCATTTAACTAAAATTGGACATGTTTTATGCAACTTATTTCTATATTTGTGATACCTAAATGACCAATATTTTTAAATAAGCCATGTACATTTCCTTGATCAATGTAAGTGAAATAAAATCAGCAGAGCAAATGATATGCTCATTGACAAAACTGATATTTCTTTTTGAACAACCACTAGAAGCCAGCATAATTTCAAACCGCTAAGTCATTCTTTGACCCTGTTCCTTGTTCCATTCTTGGAAGGCACTCATGTGCTGTGTGATACTATACACTTGTCTACTCAAAATATATCCTCTAAATAAATCTATTTTGCTTCTGATATTTCCCATATTTATTTTACATTCTCTTTAATTTACTCAAGGTTAATCATTAGTGTAGTAGGTATCAATGTGTACCATAATCTTACAATCTCCTAATACATTTGTCTTTTGGGGGATGAAATCTCTCTATTTATACAAAATAGGAAACATAGTATGTTCTACATTTTTTTTACACTTTGTGGAACTGATACAATTTCTAATTGAACAGCTGGTTTTGGAAGAACTACCAGTATGTACTGGCTTTCTATTTTGCCATTGAAGAGATCAACAAAGACTCCCAGCTGCTCCCCAATGTGACCTTGGGTTTCCACATCTACAATGCCATTGCTAGAGACCATTTCACCTTGTGGAGCACTCTGCTTTGGCTGTGTGGAACAGACAGGCTTCTGCCTAACTATAACTGCCACACACACAGCAAATTTGCTGCCATCATTGCAGGAACCGCGGCAGCATTTTTAGCTGAGACTGGAACACTTTTGGAACTCTACAAATTCCCTCAGGCAAGTGGACCATGAATTTGGAAAGAAGTTTTCATACCTTTAATGGCAGCCTTTCTGGTCAAAGGGAAATATGGAGACTAAGAATAGATACTATGTAAATTTTAAAGGTGATAAAGGAAACTCTTTGGATTTGCAGATAATTGGGATCACAAAAAATAGAGAGGAAGAAGATGTGGTTACTGTGAGCCTCAACCCATATTTCTGTCTTCATCCAGCATGTTCCCTGTCATATTCCAATACACTGACTGCTGGCAGCTCACAGCTTGTGTTGTGATGTATATCCTTCATGAACTGCTCATCAAAGAATATGACAGTCTCAGGAGCCTCTAGAGGGCAGTGACTGTCCAATGTGGGCCTAGCAACACAAGGACATCAGATTTGCTTGAGAAAACACTGGAGAGTTCAGTTTTAGAGATCTCCAAAAATAGCTGAAGCTCTTACAACTCAATTCAGATTCAGCCAATCACTTTGCTTATACCTACATTAAATTTACCCACTAGGAAGACAGAGAAATTTCCACTTATCCTTATCATATTTGTTTCCAGAAGAAACTTATAACACAAGCCTCAATTATGGGGCAGAACTGAAAAACAAAGACATTGCATTAGGAGCTTTCTGGAAACACTGTTTAGGCAGTTGCCCAGGGCAAGTAGATGTATGCTGCAGAAAATCTAGGTTTTATTGTGGTAATAACATGAATACATTTGGAGATTAACACGGTGAAGATTTGTTACTTTCTCAGAGATTCCAACCAGCATTGGATGCTTGTAGGTGACTCCACAGATAAAGATAAAAATTAGCGAGTAAGGCAGATAACCTTGTCTTGATGCTATGGCCAAAGTTTATTCCTTCTTGACTCACCTGCCAGAAATGAAAAGTACATGTGGATCTTAGCAATTTTTCCATAGAATGTCACATGCACATGGAAATGCTATTGAACCACATGCTATGGAATAACAATAAACAGCAGTCTGTTCAGCATGTGAGGACTGGGTAATCCCTACACCGGTCTTGTTCTTTACCATTAGTAGTCCACTCAGTAGCCTTATTATGGGTCTCAGAGACCTTCTGAAAAGTTTGCAAAACCAATCCCAGTAATCTCCAGAGACACAATGTTTTTCTTTGTTTCTACAGATCACATATGGACCTTTTGATACCAGGCTCAGTGACAAGGGCCAGTATCCATCACTCTATCAGATGTCCCCTACAGAGAGCACTCTGGTCCATGCAATGATCTTGTTATTGCTGCATTTTGGCTGGACATGGGTGGCCATCTTTGTATCTGATGATGTGAAAGGCGAACAGTTCTTGGGGCACCTGAAAGCAGAGACGCTAAAGAAAGGTATCTGTGTGGCCTTGACAGAAAAGCTCCCTGCCACTAAGATAATGTATGCATCGAGTGACATCACTTTCATGACTAGGATCAGAGTTTCATCTGCAAATGTGCACATCCTGTATGGGGAAGTCGGCAGCCTCATCACTGTGGACATTGCAGCAGAATTCTTTTTGACAACAGGAAGGGTGTGGATCATGACTGCAAAGTGGGACATTGTTCTGTATGAGACAAACCACATGCTGCACTCCTTTCATGGAAGCTTCTCATTTTCTCCTCACAAGGGGGAAGTCCCTGGTTTCAGACACTTCCTCCGCACAACCAAACCTTCCCAATACCCTGAAGACTTTTATTTCAGTAAACTATGGCTTGGCATGTTCCATTGCTCTCTTCCTGGTTCACACTGTGGAAGAATTGGAGTTTGCCCACCGAATGCCTCCTTAGAGTTTATGCCTGGAAACATTGACCTCATGACCTTGTCTGACTCTAGCTATTTCATCTACAATGCTGTGTATGCAGTGGCCCATGCACTGCATAAAATGCTTTTGGAGAAAACAGGTGTGGGTTCTCCAGAAGATGCAGAGCAGCCTGGGTTTCTTCCCTGGCAGGTAAAGTTACTTCATAAGTAAAAGAAGTACTGATGACCCGATGGTGTCTGCAGCTATTTCAATGTGATTTATCATGACCATATTTTGTTCCCGAGGTCAGCAGAGTTAGGCAAATGCAATAGTGGTCCTTTTTCCTTGGACATGGATATATTATCCACATCCATAATTTTCTGTAATTATCACCTGCAGTGGTGGAACTCTGCAGCTGAAGTTTGGATTTCCAAAAGACTTAATTAGATATTACACCCATGACTTCCAAAAGTACTGTGAAGTGATGCTAAGCATCTAAATAGAACTCATGACCAAAATATAAGTTGAATAACTGGTCACATGGATACCGATAATTGCAATGAAGCCAAACCTGAAAACCATAGGCAAAAGGATCATATCAGAAACAGCTATGTCATCCAGATTATATATATGTGTGTGTATGTGTATATAAAACTTCCTTCTATGTGTCAAGCAGAAATAGGTTTGAATTTGAATTTTCATTTAACTGAATTCCAGAATAGAGTATATTTATGAAATCTTGTTCTTATGTATATAGGCAAGCACATTAATCTGTATTTTCAATCAAAAATATGTGCTATCCATTCAGTAACAACAGTATTATCTATGTACAACATTGAACTTACTTACTTGACTCTAAGAAAAGCTATTTTGGCATGATTGATGCTTAAGAATAATGGTGGTTCAGTTAGAGTGCTTGTGTTCACATATTGAGGAGCTTAAATGAGAGTTGTTAAAAGAATAAGGATTTAATTACTTTCCACAACACAATGTCACAGAATATGTATTCTACGCTATATAACATCATTAGAAACTGAGTTATTTGAGGATACTCTCACTTTAGGAAAAGAAAGTGTCTCTATCAAGAGAAAGAAAATAACCCATGTTGTGCATTATATAAAGTTTTGTGCATGTATGATTCAGATAAAAATATACACAGTCATTGAGTGTATCTTCTTGAGATTGGGCATTTCTGCTCATTCATTGTGCCATCAGCAGAATGCATTAAATGAATGTATCCATGTTTAGTCCCTATCAGTGTATGAGGGTTAGCAACTAATGGATTTAAAACCAAACTATGAGTCTGGGTTGGAAAAGAGATCATACTAACTGTCACTCTAGAGATTATCTCCTACAGTCATTGTAACTGTGTTTCTTTAGTCTCCCAGTCATGCATGGGATTCATGGTTCTCACTTTGGCCTATGGGATGGTGACCACCAAAGAAAACTGTCAACAACAACACCTGAGCACAGAATGTTGACAAAATTATTTAGCATACATTTAATTGGTATGTACTCCTTATTTCCAAACTGATGCTTCTCCTCTAGCTTCATCCCTACCTGAAGAAAATTGAATTTAAAAACAGTGCTGGATACACCATATCCTTGGATGTGAAAAGACAACATGTGGCACAGTATGACATCCAAAACATACTGAATTTTCCGGCTGGCCTTAGGTTGCTGGTTAAAGTAGGAGAGTTTGTCTCTAAGAGCCCACATGACCAAGGCTTGGTCATCAATGAAGAGATAATAGAATGGCCTGTTGGGTTCACAGAGGTATGATTTCATTTCAATATTAGATGCATGCAGAAAACAGTTCCAGAATCACAATGTAATGGTTTCTACTATGCACTAAGTTCACCTTTCACAGCTTAAATCTAGAGATTCCACCTTCTGAGCTAACATATAGAGAAACACCATGTTTGTAGAAACCACTATATTTTAGTTTGAGTATATTTATTCAAGGAGTAGTGGAGTGAGAAATGAATAAATTTGATATACAGAAAGTGCAACAAACCTATAGGTAGGCATGTATCAAACACATGCCTTTATATAACCCAATGTCTTTCAATCATATATTGTAGGAGTCCTTTTTTATGCTCTGACTCACTCTAAGTAAATCAGGAATTAACACAACATTCATGCTTTGTACACATTAGTACCATTCCCTTTGTTAGTGTTAAGAATCTTTGGTCCCCAAACTTTGCTATACTTAGCATTTAAAGGCACTGACACGGTTTCTTTTCATCTTCCCACATTTGAACTTTCCCATAGAAATTTTCAAGTTTATATAACAATCATGCTTTGCATGCTTCTTGTGTTTTTCATTATTAGAACGTGCCATCCACTTGATTATGAAGCCTAGAAGTGCAACAAACTCAAATGGTGATACACATCGTTCTTTCAGTATTTCTGTTTTGGCATCTTTTTCTTGGTTTGTTCATTCTTTTTTGCTGTAGTTACTGTCAGTGCTGAACCAAATTATCATCTTGTTACAATTTGTTTTCTAGAACATAAATTTATGCCCAACCAAGTACAATGACCTGGTAAAAGTCCCCGCTGGAGTGCAAGGTCTTTTAACTGTTACTGCATGCAAACATGCCTCTACAGGCATGGGGTATGCATACAAATCATAAGAGAAAATAGCATGGAGATGTTGCTTGTGACAAAGTGAACTTGGGCCATGGAAACCATTGATAAATAGTTTCAAAAACAATAGAAAGCTAACCATTGTGATCCCAGACTCATTAACTTGGTAATATAAACATGGCATAGTGTGGGAAAAGAAGTCATGATCATTTCCTAATAAAGGTCAAATATCTCCCATTAATCTTGAAATATGTACATCATATTTCATCTGCTCCTAGTATGCAAAATGATAACCAGTGCTTCTCTCTTCTTCGTAGACTCCTCAGTCAGTGTGTAGCCAGAGCTGTGGTCCAGGATTCACAAAAATTCCTCAGGAAGGAAAACCTGTCTGCTGCTTTACCTGTATTTTCTGCCCAGAAAGACACATTTCCAATCAGACAGGTAGAAAATGTAGAACAACACCGTGATAACTGTTTCTTCTGACAACTTCTCAGTAATGGGAAACTAGGCTTACTGCCCATGGGATCAGAGTGAAGTACTTTTTCCCACTCATCTGCTGATTTATTCTTTCAATATAACCACTTTATAGTCACAGTCCCTAGGTACAGACTCTTGTCTGGCAGTGCTCATTCTATTATCCTCAAGTGATGCTTTGATTCCCATTGTCACTTGTGTTTGTTTCCAATACTGTGTGAGACAGTAAATCTGAAATCTTACAGTGAACCAACACAAAGGCTACCTATGAAACAAATGTGTAATTCTCAAAGCTTCCTGTGGATTCTTTAAAATCTCAAATCCAACACTTTTCATAACAAATTTCAAGTACATAAATTGTTGCTCTTTGTTAATGTATGTTTGCAATACCTAACAATACATTTCATTTTAGGGACTTGATAGTCACATGAATGGATAAAACGGAAAACCTGTTTTAGGATTGTTGCATTACTTTTTATGGCATATTATGAATCCTGCACACAGTATAATGCATTTATCATTAGTGTGAAGACTGTCAGTCAAATCAAGTGATATATATATATATATATTGCAATTGAGAAAGCTTACTTCTAGTTTTATATTTTGGAGATTATAAATTTTATAATTGGAGAATTTTAAAAGTATATATTCTTAAGTAACAGGATTAAAATACAAATTTCCCCCAAAAGACATACAATGCAGTAATACAACTGTATTCAAAAGGAAAACATTTTCAGTTCATTTTTTCAATGTTTGTATGAAAAATTCATAACATAGAGAAATAAAAGAAGGAGTAAAAATGTGAGAAGACAAAAGAGTAAATTAAAAAAGAAACTGCCATAGGTAATTACAAAACAGAATCACCACAAAAAAAGGAAATATAAGCTGAGAAAAAATTTCCCATATCAGACAGGATGAGAGGTTAGACTGATGTTAGTGGATAACAGAAAATCAATCATAAAACTGAAGTTGTGTCAGGACTACACATTTCTGCATCTAAGTAAGAATGAGGGAATCCTTTGAAATAGATTCTCTTGATTGAATTTTTCTTCAATATGAAGCTTATCCTGAGGAAGACTGCAGAGACTGGAGAGAAGGATGGAGTCAGTAGATCAGTGACTGGTGACATCAGTGAGTCACAGGATGATCTGACTGCAACCACACTCTGTTGAATCTGTGCAAATACCACTTAGATGTTTTTGATGTGACATGTAGGTAAATGAATTTTTTCTGAGTCAGACATGTACAGATACACTATGGTACAGCTTAATACTGTATATTAACAAGTATGTATTCATAGTTATATTGCAGAAGTATTGAAATTCATCAACTTGATAAAAATGAAAAATTTCTGAAAAATAAATACTGAATCTTCGCTTTTTCCCCAGATGCAGAGCAATGCACACAGTGCCCAAAGCATAAATACCCAAACAGAAACAGAGATCGCTGTCTCCCCAAGCTTGTGGACTTCCTGTCTTTTGAGGATCCCCTAGGGTTGGCTCTGACCCACATAGCTCTGAGTTTCTCTGTACTCACAGCTGTGATTTTGGGAATCACTGTGAAGTACCGAGATACTGCCATAGTCAAGGCAAACAACAGGACTCTCAGCTACACGTTGCTCATTTCCCTCCTCCTGTGTTTCCTCTGCTCCTTGCTCTTCATTGGCCGTCCCAATGCAGCCACCTGCATCCTCCAGCAAATCACATTCAGACTTGTGTTCACCATAGCTGTTTCCACTGTCTTGGCCAAGACCATTACTGTGGTTCTGGCTTTTAAAGTCACTGCTCCAGGCAGAAGAATGAGGCACTTGCTGATATCAGGAGCACCAAACTACATCATTCCCATCTGCACTATCATCCAACTCACTCTCTGTGCAGTCTGGATCGGAACAAATCCACCCTACATTGACACAGATGCACACTCTGAACATGGCCGCATCATCATTGTGTGCAACAAGGGCTCCCTCACTGCCTTCTACTGTGTCCTCGGATACCTGGGCTCCTTGGCCCTGGTCACCTTCACTGTGGCTTTTCTTGCCAGGAACCTGCCTGACACATTCAATGAAGCCAAGTTCCTGACGTTCAGCATGCTGGTGTCCTGCAGTGTGTGGGTCACCTTCCTCCCTGTGTACCACAGCACCAAGGGGAAGGTGATGGTGGCCATGGAAGTCTTCTCCATCTTGGCCTCCTGTGCAGGGCTGCTAGGTTGCATTTTTGTCCCTAAATGCTACCTTATTCTCACAAGATCTGCAAATATCTCTTTGACTGGTTTGAAGAAGAGAAGAAATGTTAGTGGAAATGGACATTCTAAACATTCCAACTGCATTTAATCTTTGTCACATATTTAAAGTTTCAGACTTGAGAACCACCTTCCTTATTCATTCCAATATTCTGAAATCATTTTACCTTAAAACATATCTTCATTTTTAGCATAATCGTTGATTCAAATAAAGCAATCCTGCTACCTAATACTTCAAACAGTAATGCTATCACAGATTAGTGAATGCCTTTTGAGGTGTTAACCTAGAATTAATTTCCATAATTTTTCAACTTATACAAACTCTCTGTATTTGTACTTGCTAAGTTATTCAGATTACTCATGTTTTGTTTTCTGCTTCTTCTGTCTCTTTTAGCTCCAGTGTAGGTGCCAGATTTGTTATTCTTTGTTAGTGTAATGATTAAATAGAATTATCCTCCAATACAATGCTTTGTCAAGTTATATACTTTGTATGATTTTAGTGTATTGTCCATGAACCACTTTCAGTTATTTACCTGTTAAATCTAATTTTAATCCAACTGTTCAAAGTGTTAGATCATTCATTCCATATGTGTCCAATGATTGTGAAATATTACATTATGTTTTTATATCTCCAGAAGGGTGAATACACTATCTTCTGTTCTCCTAAAATCAAGGAAGAAATAAGACATTTCCTAGAAATAAACAGTAATTACAATACAATATATTAGCACTTCTGAGACACAGTGAAGCAGTTCTCACAGGGAAGTTTATAACTGTAAAAGCTCCCCTAACAAAAGCAAAGTAGCTTCAAATAAGCAATTTAACCATGCA
>PVLA01009584.1:0-73167 GCA_004027455.1 Hydrochoerus hydrochaeris | reverse complement strand
TTTTTTTGAGACAGGGTCTCTATGCAGTTCAGGCTGGCCTTGAGCTCACTTTGTAGCCCACGCTGGTCTCAAACTCGCAACGATCCTCCTGCCTCAGCCTCCTGAGTGCTGGGATTACAGGCGTGAGCCACCATGCCCGGCGATAGGGCACAGGATTTCTAGAGACCTTCAAAATCTCATGCTTTTTGGTCCCCAAAGAGGCAGGCAGATGTCCCCTTGGTCACATAGGAACAGGGTCAGCCCTGTCCTAGGGACACGGTTCTTTGGTGCAGCCTGGCCCTGGAGCCCCGCACGAGAAGCAGTGACGGCCGCATGGGGCCAAGCTGCCCCAAGGCAGCAGAAGACCCCAGCCCAGTGGACGGCCGCACCACCAGCCACTCCTGCTTCCAGCCACCTCAAGTCCAGCTCCAAAGATTGGAACCCCTAACAGCCGAGTCTGTGCGCAGGCCACCAGGACAGCGCCTGACTCCAGCATGGACTCACAGGCGATCCTCGTCAAGCCCCATGGTCATCCCCTGCGTCTAGGTGACCCACGCCTTTGGGGGTTTTCTTGTGATCATCCGAGTTCTCACAGGGCCTTGACCATGCTCTGCCTGTGCAGCTCTGAGCAGCTTCCCAAATCTCACCGACAGGAGAGAGACGCAAGTCCCAGAGCGCACCCGCCCACAGGCCGCGATGGAGGAATGGTCACCCTGGGCTACCGAGGAAGACCTTGTTTTAGAAACAGACAGACAGACAGATTTCCCTATCCAGCTAGCCTGCCATAGCATGTGCCCTCTGTCCCTTGCGCTGGTCACTCCCTGGGATAAACACGTTAGCTCCTCTCGCTTTGCATCTGCTGTGGGCTCTGCTGATTGTTCCCAGCTTGGGACCCTCATGAGCAGGGGTCTTGGTCAGGTGAGCGTCACAGCTGGATGGGGCGTGTCTGGGATTGTGCGGGGCGGGGAGGCTGAAGTCTCCCCTTATGGAGCCGCATGTTCTCTCTCCATGGCCTACCAGGGCTACTTTGGGCTTCCTCACTGCACAGCTGCCCCAGGGCATTTGCGCTACTCTTGCAGAGGCTGAAGGCGTGAAGAGGAGGTCACAGGTGAGCCAGGTGGACACTGCTCACCTTGGCGACCTTAGCTTAGGAAGTCACCTCTGTCTTCCTTTGTTAATGGCAGCTGCATAGAAACCCACTCAGATCAGGAGCGCATGGTCATCACTTTGTGATGAGTGAGGTGTCCAGATCACCCCAGGGGATGGGCTGCCCTGCTCCAGCTATTTGAAAAATGCCATTGTTCATACCCTGCTGAATTCCTGAGCAATAACCTCAGTTAGCCCTCGTTGCCAGCGGTGGTCACCTGCTCCTATCCTTGAGGGGCTGAGCACACTGATCGGGAGACCGGGAAGGCTGGCAGGACACTGCAGATGTCTTCTGAAGAGGGGGACAGAGACCAGGGCCCATGCTGGCTGCAGTCACAGGAAGCAGTCATCAAATAGTTCACCCAGGCTGGGCTGTGGCTCAGGGAACAGAAAGCAGTTCACCCCAGGAAGGGGAAGGGACCCTCCCTGGCAGCTGCCTGCACCTCACTGTCTCCTTCTCTCTGCACAGTGGGAGGTGAACTGCACGAACCAACATTTTTCTTCCCCTTTTCTTTTTTCTTTTCTTTTCTTTCATTCTTTTTCTTTCTTTCATTTTTGTTTTTTGAGATAGAGCCTCACTCTGGAGCCCAGGCAGGGCTTGAACTTGCAGCAATCCTCCTGCCTCAGCCTCCCAAATGCTGGGATGACAGGTGTGCGCCACCGTGATCAGCAACATTTTTCTTTTTCTGTACTGGGTATTGAACCCAAGCAGCACTGAGCTACATTTCCAGCCCTACTTATTTATTATTTATTCTGTTGAAAGCAAGTCTCGGCATAAGTTGCCCAGGCCTTGAACCTGTGACCTTCCTGCCTCAGCACCACCACAACGGGCTGATGTCAGCATTTTATAAGCAAGGAAATGAAACTTAAAGAACATAGGGACTTACGTGGTGGTCAGCTGAGATCTCGAAACAGACCAAAGGAGCCCTTCAGCCGGGTGCAGGCGGGTGGGTGCGGGGCCGGCAACAGGCAGAGCGCAGAGTGGGGAGGAGGTCCCCTACTGCAGCTGAGTGGGGATTTTTTTTTTTAAAGCCACAAATTCCCACCACGACATGGGTTTGTGGGCCCTTCCCTCCAGTCTTGGTGGCTTGTGATTATTTTAGCCAACACAGCAAAGCAGAAGGGACACTATGCTGACTTCCAACCCAGACGAGGGCATAAAACCAGTGCAACTCAGGAGGCTGAGGCAGGAGGATTTCAGAGTTCAAGGCCAGTCTGGGCTACATAGTGAGTTCAAGGCCAGCCTGGACTATTTAGCGAAGGCACTGCCTCAAAAAAAAAAAATGTGGGAGCAACTAAATGCGGGTCTCTGGGAGCTGGTGCACACCACACGAGTGCCCTGGGGTCTCAGCATATGATGCTTCCACAAGCGGCTGCACTACAAACCTAGGCCCAGTTTGTCTCGGGGGGACCTCGGCGGTAGCGCTCCCCTCACCACAAGATGAATTCGAAAAGAAGCTCATGGCTTGCAGTATTTGTCTCCTGTTTTTATTTAATTATCTTGACATGGGTCTGGCCACGTGACCCAGGCTGGTCTTAAACACCTGGGCTCAAGCAATCCTCCTGTCTCAGCCTCTGGGTAGCTGGGACTGAAGCAATTTGCATCTTATATCTTTTTTTGCTGTTGTTACCGGGGATGGAACTCACGACCTCACACTTGCCAGGTAAGTGCTTAAGCCATTGAGCTAAATCCTCAGCCCTGAATTTTATATCTTTCCAGTACTTTCTACATGACCATGCTGAGATATGATCTTGCATGTTTTAATATGAATTCCTGATTCATACACATAGCCAGTTATTACAGAAAATTGGAAGGAGTAGGTGGCAAACTCTGCTTTCGTAAAAATAATCTATGGGTAGTTTAAAAGCACATGAATTTAACTCATGACTTTTGCGTCTTTTTTCTGAGGCAGAGAGACAGAGACAGAGAGACAGAGATAGAGACAGAGACAGACACAGACACAGACAGAGACAGACAGAGACAGAGACAGACAGAGACAGACTGGTGGCTTCCTTTTCTGCACTACCTGGGCTGTGATTCAGCCTTGAGGTCACACGAGGCTTCTGAAATAAACATTTCTCAGCAGGGCAAAAGTCTCAACTCGAAGCTGTTCTGTGACTGCCAGAAAAAACTCCAGTGTAACTTTCTCTGCTGGAGAATTCTTCCAGAAACTGTCTGTCTTCCACACTCAAGGTGTTCTTCAGTTTTCTATTTTTTAAAGTCAATTTTGATAACTTTATAATGTCTTGGAAATTGTAAATCACTTCACCCAGATTTACAAAATTGTGTCAGATGAGACCTGTACTTAGACTCGTCTAATTTTTTTCCCGGTACTGGGGATGGAACCCAGGGAAATGTTCTAGCACTGAGCTACACCCCTATTATTATTTTATTTTGAAACAGGGTTTAATTGGCCTAAGCTGACCTAGAACTTGCAATCCTCTGGCTTCAGCCTGCTGACACTTGCAGGGCAGGTGTACACTACCACATGCAGTTTCCTACTACTTTTTAAAATAAATTTTAAATAAATTTTTAAAATTTAATATACACATAATAAGTTTTTGTTAGCTGTACCGGGGATCGAACCAGCCTCCTTTGCACTGGGCCTGGGCCTGTCATCTCCTGCCCTTTTTATTTTTTAGTTTGAGGCAGGGTCTCATTAAGTCGCTAAACTGCCCAAAGTGAGTGAGTGCACTTGCCACCCTCCTGCCTCAGCCTCCCAGAGTGCCAGCATGACAGGTGTGCCCCACCAGCCTAACTAGACTGTGTCGCCTTAACCATTTTAAAATATCCAGTGAGAGGATCCAATGATTCACAAGGTCGTGAGGCCGCCACCACCATTCACCCCCAGAACCTCGTCTTGTGAAATGGAGACATTGATCCCCCCGAGCACTCCCTTCCGTGAAAACTCCGGGGATGTCCCGGGACCGGAATCCTATAGTGTCTGTCCTCTGCGTTGGCTTCTTGCCCCAGGCGTGCCATCCTCAGGGTTCTCTCGTCTGAGTTTCCTTCCTTCCGTTCCAGGGGAGCCACAGGCCCTTTGTGGACGGGCATCTCGCTAGTCCTGGCTGGTGGCTCCCCTTTGTCGCCAAAGCTGGTGCTGGACAGAACAATCCAAGGGCTCCCGCCAGCAGTTTCCAGCTGCAGACGAGGCTGGGAAAGCATCGTCTCTCCCATCTCTGAGGAAATGAGACTCAGAGGACCGTGCAGGAAGAGAGGAGGTCAGGATTTGAACCTGGGGCTGCCCAGCCTCTCCACGCCTGCCCCTTTCAGGCAGCGACCCAGAGACGCTGGCTGGCTCCTCAGCGCGCGGCAGGGCGGCCGTCTGTGGGCGCCTGAGACCTGTGTCGTTCATTATGAATGAGGAGCAGATGTGATCTTAAATGTCTGGGCAGAGCAAGGCCCTGCGAGCGGTGACACCAGATAAAACGTGTGATTTAGGAGTGATTGGAAGGCAGACAAGCTGAAAGCTCTGTGTGCGGATGGGCCGCCGCAATTTGCTCGCGAGCGTGGAAATCACTTTGCCCCAGCTCGCATGTGGATTCACATTTAGGGCAATTTCGCTCACGGTAGCTCAACTGCAAGAGCAGCTTGGGCTTGGGGACATGCGATTTCCCAGCTGAATGACTTCTGGCCTCATTGCAGAGCATGTGGCTTGGTGGAGTCAGTTTCCCCGGATCTGTCCCCAGGCTGCCCACAAGGTGTCTTCTAAGAAGCCGCTCAGGACTCAGGAGAAAGGTGGGCAGAGCCCTGACCCAGCGTGTGGGCTGAGCACCTACTGTGTGTGTCAACAATCAGAAGCCCGGGCCCAGGAGGAAAAGAGCAGGAAACAGGCTGCGGGGACTAAGGTGCGGGTCCAAAGTCACGCAGCTCTTCCCTTAGGATGGTTGAGAACTGCAAAGCTTCCCCGAGTCCCATGAGTGCAGAGGGGGAACTTCTGAAGGTGGCTGGGTCACTGGGGTGCTGTATTTATCCGCTGATTGATGAGCTCATGGCAGAATGTGCTGTGACACTGATGGCAGGTGGGTCACTAGGGGACTGGCCTAGAAGGGTGCATTCTCATCCCTGGCTCCTCCCTTCTCTCTCTCTTTCTTGCTGTCCCAGGGTAAGCATTTCTCTGCTGTGTCCTTCACTGTGCTGTTCAGCCATGAACTGAATCCCCTGAAACCGTGAGCCAAATTAAACTCATTTTTCTTTGAATTGTGGTATCAGGTATCGTGTTCCAGTGACAAGAAAGCTGTCAAATTCACCCCAAGGCACTCCTAAGTGGCAGGAAGGTGGCCCTGCTGCAGGTGTACAGGAATGTAAAGGGAGGAGGTAATGGAGTGAATCAGGGGTCCAAGGCAAGGTCAGAGGAGGGGTCCACTCGGTGCCTGGTGTCTTTTCATGACTCAGTGGGAGGCAGGACTAAGTCTGTAGTTATAGGGAGGGAAAAAAGTGGTAGAGGTGAGATCTGTCAGCCAGGTAGCCCCAAAAAGAGAATGACAAGGAGCCTCAGCCTGAGGTTTGGAGGATGGAGGGGACATGGGCCAAATGCCAGACACAGGGCATTCAGGATAGATGTCCTGAGGACTCAGGTGGTGCTAGGCCTGGGCAGGGCTCTGCTCCAAGAGGAGGGAGCTGAGGAACAGTGAGGGCAAATCATTAGTCAGGGTTCTCTAAGCAATGAACGCCATGCTGAACCCTCTAGGTAGATTTTCCCTTCAATTTGCATTAAAGTTGATGAGTGGTGTGGCCCTCCTCAGAGGCTGGCCATCTCAGGCCACAGTGCAATGGGAGGCAGCAGTCTGCTGGGCCCAGGTGCTAGGGCATGAACAATGGTGCAGGAAGCTGTAGGAGCCAAGCCTAGAAATGGTGACATCACTTCCTCCTCAGATTCCATTGGCCAGACACAGTCACATGGCTCTACCTGCCTGCAACGAATCTTGGGAGGTACAGTTCAGTGATGCCTGCGAGGCCAACTGAGACTTGTGAGCAGCATCCTATGTCTGCCACTGGTAGAAACCATTCATCTGTTCTTTCTTTTTTTCTTTCTCCCTTTCTTTTCTGGTACTGAAGATGGAACCCAGGGCCTTTGCACTGAGATACATGCCCCAGACCATTTTTTTATGTTGAAACAGATTCTTACTAAGTCACTAAGTGGCCAGGGTTGGGCTCAAACTTGTGACCCTCCTGCCTCAGTCTCCCTGAGTGCTGGGATGATAAGCATGTGCCTCTCTGCCTGGCTTCATGTTCCAGTTTTTCAGGTGAGGAAATGCTTGGAGGTGTCCTGGTGCCCCGCTGGGGGTGGAGAGAGCTGGAGTTCAGCGACTCCACAGCACACAACCACAATTAGCAGGCTGTACCAAATCTTCCCGGGGAGCTGGGCACACACTTGGACCCCCAGAGCCTTGAGCCACCGTGAACCTCTCACCTTCACAAACCACCGAGTCTGTGGCGTCCAGTTACAGCCTCAGACAGCAGCCAGGCGCAGCCACATTCCGAGGTTCTGGGGCTTAGGCCTTCAACGTGAATTTGGGGGCACCCAAACCAGCCCTGGATGCCACGCTCTATCCCTTCCTCCACCCACTGGACAGGTGTGCCCAAGTCATCTAGCCAACAAGCAACCCATGGCTTCTGGACATCACTCTTTAGTGACTACCTGTCTCAGTCTGTTTGTGCTGATGTCACAAAGTATCCCAGGCCAGGGACTTTTACCCAATAGAAATTTATCTCTCCCAGACCCAGAGCCCAGGGAATCCAAGTTCAAAGTGCTGGCATCTAGCAAGGGCTTTCTTGCTGTGTCCTCACATGGCAGAAGGTGGAAGGTGGAGGTGGACACCTGGTTGCCAGGTGCAGTGACATGCACCTGCAATCCTAGCTACTCTGGAGGCTGAGGCAGGAGAGTCACAAGTTCAGGGCCAGTGTGGGAAATTCAGTGAGGCTATCTCAAAATTTAAAAGATTACATGAAAAGGGCTGGGGGCGTAGCTCAGTGCTAGAGCACTTGCTTCCTTTGTAGGAGGTCCTAGGTCCCATCCCGGTACTACTGGCCCTCAAGAGACATCTGACCCCAGGGAGGGACGCTCATGGCCTAATGGTCCCTTCACAGCCTCCACTTGTGGAAGCCATCGCATCATAACGCCCATGCCTCAGAGGTTCAGACGCCAGCAGACTCCCAGAGCGGAGCCGGAAGGGATGGTCCTCTCTGTACCCCACTCCCTGCATAGCCACCAGCACAAATCCTTGTCCTTTCATTTCCCAGACCCCACCAGGTTGTCACCCCTCCAAGGGCCTGGACTGTGCCTGCAGCACCCCGGTAGGAGGCACCCCGGAAGTGGCCAGGGTTCGTGCCACGCGGGGAGAAGGGAAGACAGACGTGAAAGCTGGCGCCTCACTTGTTTCCTGCTGCACCCAGGGCCGGGGGATTAGCAGAGCTCAGCTGGAGGCTGGAGACTCCAAGAGGTGGCCCCGGCCTCAGGGAGGCTGCACCACAGCACCGGGGGTGGTGGGGAGGAGGGCCACCACGCAGGGAGAGAGTAAGCTGGCACCTCGGGTCACCTTCCCTTCCAACAAACCCACTGCAAGCCATGGTGGCGCCACAACCACGCGACCTGGTCTGGTCCCAGTGACCGTGTGTCTGTAAACACGGTGAACATGAAAATTTGGGGAGCAGTTTTCCAACACATGAACCCTAGAGACACACATGCAAACCACAGCAGACTGGGACGATGAGAGGAGGGAGGGCAGGGCCGGCCCATGACATGGGTCGCCCACCCCCAGACTGTCCCCCCCCGCAGGGATGTCTGTTGCCTGTGCTTACCAGGACCCTGGCAGAACCCCAGGACTTGAGGTTGGGTCGGAGTCTGGGTTCTCTGGGCAGGCGGGCAGCAGGGGCTGGCAGCTGGGGACCAGCACAAGCCGAGTGGGAGTTGCGGGGCTCAGGATGACAGAGGTGAGGGTGCCCCGGTGGGGAGTGCTGGGGAGGGTGCAAGAAGCCGAGCGGCCGGGCCCAGCCCTCTGCAGGAGCAACCTGCCGTCCCTAAACACTCCCCAAACAAATTTATGATGCATGATGTAAATCTGGTTTTGAAATAATAACAATAAAGAGAAATAAAAAGTCAGCGGCTGCACGGGGTGGAGGGACCCCAGCCAGGCCCCTCCCCCGGTACCAAGGCGGGAAGCTCTGGGGAACATTGAAATTAGTTGTGACAGCTGAAATTCTCCGCTCTGCAGACGACATTTGACAGGGTACTTAAAAAAAATAATAAGAAAAGGGAAAGTGGTCTGGGTCGCCCGCGTGAGGGGGGCACGGGGGGGGATTTCAAGTGACACAAGACGCATAATTCAAGCTTCTTAGATTGCAAAAGCGCTTCTTACCTAAGGGGCCCGCTGCCTTTATTTTTATCCAAATGGCTCAATTACCGAAAAGCCCCACAGAGAAAATTACGGATGTTTGCCTCTATTTTCTCCTCTTGTCTCGACAACTGTAGATATTTTGTTTTCCTTCTCTCTCTCCATTTTTTTTTTTTTTTGGTGGTGGTGGTGGTGGGCTGAGCAGAGAAAGGGGTGCTCAGAGGCCCCGAGGAGAGGCAGGCTTTGAGCTGCTCCTCCAGCCCCGCGGGCACCAGCACAGACGCGCCACGCCACGGGCTCAGGCCACGTGCACCGCCGGCCCGCTGTGTGTCCATCCCGACGTTTGTCCTTCTGGCTTCCGCGTGTCCTTGCCGTCCCTCCCCCTTGCCCCTGCTCTCCTGGCCTCCCCCTCCTGACCCCTGCACCCCACCCCCCTGTTGTCCCCCCAGCTGCCCCCTCCACGATTTCCCAGCCCATGGAAGACACAGGAGGTGCCAAGGTACCCATTTTCCAACCTTCCTATCTGGCTCCATTTGTCATTTTCGGAATTGGCACTCCGGGGAGCCTGGGCTGGCCAGGCAGCGGCGGCTCTCACGAGGTGCACCAGCTGCAGCCGCCCCAGAAAGGGATAGAACCAGGAGTTGCAGCCCCCCCGAAGTGGTGCAAGCCTGGGCTCCGGAGTCCTGCCTCCGGGTCCTCCCGCTCCGTGCTCCTTCTCCCCATCCGCTCCAAGTGGCTCAGCCTTGGGGATCCCTGAACCTCCTCTGGGAACCATCTCAGCCTCGCCCCAGGCAGCACGGGCTCCTGCGTGTGCACAGCCAGGGAGCGATGCGGTCCCTGAGACCTCCCCAGCCCTGTCCCCAGCCTGCCCGCCTTGAGGGAGTCTCACTGTGGTGTCCGTCACCTCTACGGCCTGGGCGCCCCACCTGGCCTCGAGGTTGGATTTGCAGGGCGCCCATAGGTGCTCACTAAAGAGCAGGGCGGCTGGGGCGGGGGGTGGGGGACCCTCAGCTCAAACCTGGTGCCAGGACAAAAAAAAGCTGTCCATGGACCCAACGGCCACTGGGGCCAGGGAATGCCCCGCTCTGGTTTCCGTTCCCGTCGGTGATTTTGCCGCAGCTTCTGGCTGAGAGAGAAAACTGGGAGGACCCGTGACCGGGAGCCCGGAGCGCCCAGCAGCACCACTTTGCTTTGAAAGCCCAGCATCAAAGGGCCTGGATGCAAATTCCAGGCTCAATGTCCTCCCGCTAGGCTAGGTGACCCTGAGTCCCCGAGCCGAGCCGCAGGGCTCCCGCCTGGACGGGAGAGACAGGCTGGGATGATGAGAGTGGGCAGCTCCAAGGCCGTGGCTGGGTGATTCTCAAACTTGCTGTTTTTGTTACCGTTGTGTCTTCTGCTGTCAAGAGGGATTGGTGTCCCCACTGCCACCAGCCACGCAGCAATGGCTACTCCATTAACAGAGACCTTTGAAGACTTTCCCCCCACCCTTCTTTAGGGGTGAATATGGGGACTGGAACCCAGAGCTTCCCAGCCCTTCTCTCTTATTTTTCATTTTGAGACAGAGTTGCGATAAATTGCCAAATTGCCCAGACTGAGCTGGAATGTGCCACCCTCCTGCCTCAGCCCCCCAAAGTGTTGGAATTACAGGTATGCACTACCATACCCTGCTGAATACTCTTCCTGTTAAAACAAGATGTGTTGCCTGGTGTGGTGGCTCACCCCTGTAACCCCAGCACTCGGGAGGCTGAGGCAGGAGGATTGCTACGAGTTCCAGGCCAGCCTGGGCTACAAAGTGAGTTAAAGACCAACCTGAACTGCATAGCGAGACCCTGTCTCAAAAAGACCAAAAAAAAAAAAAAAAAAAAAAACCAATAAAACAAAACAAGACATGAATGAGCTGAGCAAGATAGGTGAGGTCTCCTGCAGAGACAGCACCCCAGGGCAGCCCCCTGAGATGCGCACCTCCAGAGCAGGGCAGCACTGGAAGCAGAGTTGCTCCTCTGGGGGATGGCGCACCCTTGATCACACCGCCCCAAGGGGGTTACAGCTCAGTTCATTCAATCCAACATCAAGGCTGCCGGCACCGCAGTGTTAAGTGTGCCACAGGGTCACTGCGATGCTTAGGGTCAGAACAGTGCCACAGGTTCACTCTCCTGGCCTGAAATGTCCCCCCAAAGGCCCACGGGTAGGAAGGTGATTGGACTGTGATTGGATTGTGGGGTGCTTTGATCATCTGCGGATTCGCGGTTGATGAGTTTATGGCTAAATATACTGTTAGGGGGTGGAGCCTGGTTGGAGGTGGTCACCTGGGCTGTGACCTGGTCATTCTTGTCCCTGGCTCCTCCTTTTCTAATCTGCTTCCGGGCCACCATGAGACAAGCGGGTCACTTTCTGCCATGTTGTTCTGGGCATGGAGCTGGCTGGCCATGGACCGAATGCCCTGAACTGTGAGCCAGTCTAAGCTTCTTCTTTAAGTTGAGGATGTTGGATATTTTGTCCCAGGGGTGAAAAGCTGACTAATAGAGTCACGCTTACCAGAACGGCTGTCATCAGAGCGCACATTGGACTGCTCTGGAGCTGAGGCTGGACCAGGGCCCATCATGGCTGAGGACCAGGCCCTTCTGCAGGGCAGGCAGCAAGGACTGGAGCAAAGGCACTGGAGAAGGGGGGATCTGTCTAGGGAGGGCAGAGCAGAGGGACAGGAGGCTGAGGGCCCTGGGGTGGGGGAGCAGTGACTTCCCTGGGACCCCAAGCCCAGCCATCTCTGGGAAACACCACAAAACTCACAGCGCCGGTATGACCTTGTGTGGCCAGGAAAAGGGCCTCCACTGGCCCTGCCAGTAGGAAGGAAGGTGGCCCTGGAGACAGACGAAGGGGTAAGGAGGAAAGGCTTCCTTATGACGCCCCAACACTGGCATCCTGGGCGGCCTCCGGGCCCCTCCCTAGGATGGGGACCGCTGCCCACGGCCAGGGACGGGGAGCTGTGAGGCCCTTGTACAGGTCTCTTCAGAGCTGGGATCCCAGATAGGGGTGGAGGAACAGCAAAGGAGCCCCCATGTCAGGTTCACAGACGTGGGGAGATGGAGTAAGGCTAGAAGAGGCCAGATCGAGAGCAGAAGCTCAACTCCTCCAGGGGTCTGGGGGTGCAGGTCCTGAGCCCCTTCTGCAAGGTCAGGAAAGAGCCTGAAGAGGGGAGCAAGGCAGGAGCAGCAGCCCCCCACCCTGCCCCGGCCCTCCCTCCAGCACACCCCGTTCCCTCCCTTCCACAGGATCACTTCCCGCTGCCCCGACACAGGCACCCACCGGGGTCCTGAGGCACACGGAGAGGCGGGAGGGACCAGGACAGTGATCCCGGCTGCTTTCCACACCACGGGAGGCTCTGTCTAGCAGCCCGGGCCCTGGGAAGCCAGAGTCTGCCCTGAGGAGAGCTGCCGGGCTGAGGTTTGTGTCTGGTCTGTGGTGAAGGCCAGAATCCCAAGACCCAGAGACAGGAAGACAGGGGCCCTGTGGAGCGCCGGGCAGGGATCAAACACAGACCCCGAGGGGGGCCCTCCCAGGGCGGGGCCCAGCCCGAGCAGGGTAAGCAGCGGCCTCTGGCCAGGCAGGTCCTGGCCCTGTAGTTCCCAGCGTGCAGAGGCAGCTCCCGCACGAAGCCGCAGTGAGCTTCAAATGGAAGCGCAGCTCCCTGGGCCGTGGGTGGACACCTGGCCTCCCTCTGGGTCCCCTGCGAGGGTGCTGAGTGCCCAAGGCTCCCAGAGCCTGGGTTCTGATGCCTGACCTGACTGAAGAGAATAAGGCTCTCCTCCCCACCTGTCCCTGGATGCTGCTACTCAAGAGTGGCCGGTGGTAGACACCCATGTGGCCCAGATACAGGCTATTTTCTCCTCTTCCAATGCTTCCTGTGTTGGCCCACTGGGCTAACTCCTACACATCCTTCAAAACATGATCTAGCATTACTGCTGCCAGGGAGTCTTCCCACATCCCTGGGATGACGCCTCTGTCTCTCCTGTCCTGGGCTCGCTCACATCAGGACCTTTATCCCCTCACTAAGTAGTGCAAGGAAGGAAGCAGTGCCGAGTGGGAGCCCAGAGCTCAGGCCTCAGCCGGAGACTCGGGTTCAAATCCTGTCTCTCTGCTCTCACGTGCTGTGCTTTCTCAGGCAAGCTTGTCTGGACTCAGTTTCCTGGTCTGTAAAGCGTTGACAGAGGTCAGATGAGATCGGGGGTGCAAGAGGCTTGGCACGGTGCCCAGCATGCGAGTTCTTTCCACATGTCCCGTGCCTAAGGACGTGGGTCAAAAGAGACCGCTGTGGGTCTCTCTCCAAGGACCTGACCGTCACAAGGCGGAAGAACAAGGCGCAGACAGGAGGGACGGGTCCTGGTGGTTGCATCCCACGTGCCGACCTAAAGTAGCTGCTCAGTAAACGTTTGTCCAAATGAAGAGAAGATTGCTCTGGACCTCAGGTGTCTGGGACCCCCTGTGGGGAGCAGGAACTGAGCTGGATTTTAAGGTGTAAAGGAAGGGGCACCCCCGTCTCATGAAGAGGGGACCTCACTAGTCCAATTCTGCTATAGACCACTTGAAGCTGCTAAAGCCTGTCTCGTTGTTTTCATTCTTTCCTACCTCTGTGTTGTCTGAGTGCTTTTCATAATGAGCATGTGTTACTCTGAAAACCAGAAAGAGCAATTAAGTTATTTTCATTTGCAAGATTAAAAAAAAATCACACACAAAAGACATTTGAGGTTTATAGAGGAGACGAAGGCAGAGGAGGCATCAGAATCGTAAGAAGAACACAGGCCCCAGCGCGGTGGCTCACCCTTGTCCTCCCAGCACTCGGGAGGCTGAGGCAGGAGGATTATTGCGAGTTCGAGGATTACTGCATAGCGAGACCCTGTTTAAAAAGAAAAAAGAGTAACCAGGCCTGGCAGGTGGGGGGGTGGCCAGGCAGTGGTCAGCAGGGCCAGTGTGCAGAGCGCTCAGCTGGGTCTGGCGCCCGTCACAGTCCCTCCAGGTCCCTCTGGGGAGGCCCTGTCCCTGTCCTCGTGTGCGGGGGGAGAGAGGCAGTGAGGCCTTGGGGTTCCCGTCTGAGTCTAAACCCTAGAAGTAGGCAGCCCACAGCTTGGCTTGATGGCCTCTGACCCAGGGACAGCTCTGTGCCCTGTGACATCAGCGGGGCTGAGGACTCGCTGCCCTGAGACGCCAGCCTGACCTTGGTGACCGCCGCTGGGGTCTCTCTAATGGAGTCCTGCCGCAGTGCCTGGTGGTGACAGTTGAGCCGGGAGATAGCAGGGTGCGTGTGACAGAAGGAACGGGGCACTGAAAGCCTGTAATCCTCTGATTTCTAGGAGGCTGTGACACTTAACCCCTGCATCTCCTGGCTGGACAGCAGCTATGCCGCTGGGGACGCTGGGGCCAGCACACAGGGCCTTCTGAGAGACCGGAGCAGGGGACACTGTCCCACTGGATGGATCTTGGAAAGAAAAATCTAGCAAGGGTCTCAGGCTCTCCACTGCCTGCAGGATAAAGCAAGCTTCTTACGGAGGCCTGCAGGGGCTCCCGCCCTGACCCTTGATATTTCTCCAGCTACTTTCTTTGCACTGCTGTCGGGCTGACCCCTCTGGCCTTCCCCAGGGCCTTTGCATACACTGCGGCCCACTGTGATGAGCCTGGCCCCTGCCTGGCCTGGGTTGCCTAGCCTGGGTTGTCTTTCTAGCCTCTGCTGAATCCACCAGGTTCCTAAGACTGGGTCAGGGACTTCTGCCTAGGCCACACCCTTCAGAGTATGAACCCCTAAAAGCTGTGTTCCAGGGCTCTGAGATGCCCTGGTGAACTCTCATTCACTGACCAAGGCAGGTCCTGCTTTTATACCATTTTCTCAATCAGGAAAGTGAGGCTCAGAGGGGCTGAGTCTTTGGGTCTCAGCCAGGATTCGAACCCCATCTGGCTCCTGATACTCCATAGCAGGCTGGAGGAGGACCCGGAAGCCACGGTCCACGGTGTCACACCGACCCGTGCACATCCCTGGCACGGGGCAGAGGTGGCCGCAGTGCCCGGGCTGAAGCACCCACCGCAGGAGCCAGGCTCAGTGGGGGAGCAGTGGGCTTCTCCGGGAGGCTGGGGCGGAGCCCGTGTCCCATCCCGGGCCCCTCGGGCAGCTGCTTAGCACAATTAGCCAACAAGTGGCTGTTGTGTCCTCGCTGCTGATGGCTCTGAAGTGGCTTTCTGAGCGGCAAGCACGGCCAGCCGAGAGGCGGAGGACAAAGCGGAGCCAGTGCATTAGGCCGCGCGGCCGCCCGTGCACCCTGACGTCCCTCTTCCGAGCAAGGCCCGCTCAGCCCCAGGAGGACAAAGAACCGGGCACAGGCACCGCGCGGCCCAGGGCGGGCATAATGGCCGAGACACGGGCGCAAACCGTGTGACAGATGGGGCCCCCGCTGCGGAGGACCCGGCAGCGCCGAGGCTTCAGGTGCACGGCCGGCTGGGAGCCCCCACCACCGAGCCAAGGGGGGCCAGCGCCTCCTCCTAATGCCGCCCCGAGGCAGAGGACGAAGCCACTTCTGAGCACACGGATTGCCAAGGACAAAAGTCATCCGGAGAGATGGCAGAGGGGCGGGGCAGCAGGGGCCCCCACCCAGGGCACAGCCCTGGCCTCACCCTACATGCGCTGAGGGTTGCAGCTCCAGCCTCCTTAGTGGCAGGAGGGTGGGGAGAGGGAGCGGGTCCTGGGGGGAGGGAAGGGAGTGGAGCCCTGGTGACAGGAGGCTGACGTGGAGAACAGCCCGGAGGTAAACGGCTCCCCTCAGCCTCCAATCAGTGCCGGCCTCTCTCTGCTTCCTTAAGAGGAAGAGATTTGATTTAAACTGTAGCCCATCTGTCCATCCATCCATCTATCCACTCACTCATCTTCCCATTCATCCACCCCTCCACCCACCCATCCATCCACCCACCCATCCATCCATCCACCCATCCACCCATCCACCCACCCATCCATCCATCCACCCACCCATCCATCCATCCACCCAGCCACCATCCACCCATCCATCCATCCATTCCTCCAACCACCATCTGTTTTGTCCCCTATTTCTCTATATGCACATCCATCTATCTGTCCATTCTCTTCCCACCACCTACTTATGCATCCATCTAGCCATCCAAATAGTCATTCATTTAATAAACTTTTTTAAAAAGCAAAACATAAAGCCAGGTGTGGTGGTGGTGCACGCCCTTAATCCCAATACTCAGGAGGCTGAGGCAGGAGGATCATTGCAAATTCAAAACCAGCCTGGGCTACATAGTGAAACCCTGTCTCAAAAAATAAAACAAACAAAAGAGTAAAGCAAAAAAAGGGGGGGAAGGTGCCAAACAAAGCAGAAACAGAACAGAACGAAACAAAGCTCCACCTCTCTGCTCCCTGGTCTGCAGTGCAGAAGTTGGTGGGCGCTGAGCTCCCGCCCCACTTATAGATCTTTGATCCAATAGACCTTCCCAGCAGCGATCACGGGCCAGCTTTCTGCTGTAGGATCCCGGAGGAAAGGCGGGGACACCCGGCTCCAGGGGCACAGAACGGGGCCTGAACTCCCTGAAGGAGCCGCTCACCAAGGCCTGCGAGGACAGGACGCTGGGCTGGACACTGGGCAAGGAGCCCGGGGGATGGTGCCCAAAGGGGGCGGAGCTCAGCTGGACATGGGGGTGGGGCTCCAGGGAGGGAGGGGGAGCCCATGTGAGAGCAGCCTCGGCCCCAGGCCACTGCCCACCCCCAGTCTGGTCAGAAGCACTGGCAGCCACAGGCGGCCAGGGAGGAAGAGGGGAGAGTCAGCTCTGGGCTGAAAGTCAGCTGCTGGGTGGGGGGGGGGCTTGACCAGGGAGAAAGATACTGTTTTCCCAAAACCACTTGAATGGTTTTTTGTTTTGTTTTGCTTTGTTTTTGTAGTGGGGATTAAACCAAGGGGTGCTGTACCACTGAGCTCTGCCCCCAGATCTTTTTATTTTTTATTTTGAGACAAGATCACTAAATCGTCCAGGACGGGCTCAAACTTAGAATCCTCCTGCCTCAGCCTCCCGAGTGCTGGGATTACCTGTGTGGGATGCCACACCTGGCTCCTGTCTGGCTTCTCTCTGCGTCCTCTGTCCCTGTCTCCCTTGCCCCTGTCTCTGCTGCCTCTTGGACCTCGGTCCCCAGCTCCACACCCCCCTGCACCTCTCACCCCGAGCAGCCTGACCCTCGCTCAGGACGGGGTGAGGGGGCTCAATGCCCAGCTCCACAGGGGCTCCCGCTGCTGCCCAGGCCCTGAGCTCTGGCCCTGCCTCCCCAGCCCAGCAGGATGGCTGCTTGCAGCCTGGTCTCACTCTCACCCCTGGTCTCCTCTCGGGGTGGGCTGCTGCCACCCGCTGCCAGAAAGCAGTTGCCTGTGTACTGTGTCCCATGCGGGGGATGCCATGGGTGACAGCCAGTGGCGCACCCGTTTCTCCACCAGAGCCTGTAGTTGATACATACGCGCATCATGCCGCACATGATTAGTCTCTTTTTCCTGCTCTTAATCTTACCTTGTCCCCCACCAGCCTTGTGGCTCCTCCCACTGGCCCAACAGTGTTCTACCACAGGGCCTTTGCATATGCCATTTCCCCTGGCTAGAGTGCAAATTCTCCAGCTCCTTTTCATCTACTACCTTCTCAGCCTTCAGAGCTCAGCTCATCAAACTAGACAGTATTTAAATTTTTAAAACTGATTACAATAAAAGACACTTTGCCATGGATAGTACTCCCCTCATCTTGAACACATGTGTCCCACTGTGCTTGCTGCTTTCTGAGGTGGCTCTGGAAGTCTCCTTCCTTGAGCAACTTTATGAGATAGGATCAAAAATGTGGTGAAGACCACTGTGAGTGCCACCCAATGGGAAGCCAGGGCTGTGAAACCTGACGCTGTGGCCTCCCCACCTTAGTCACGGGGTCTTGGCCATTTCTCGTTCTTTCCAAAGTCAAAGTGACCACGAGAGGGAAATGTTTTAATCCATTTGGGACATCAAGGCAGCCAGGACAGCGCAACCGCAGGAGAGAGGACCCCGGAGCTGCCGCTGAAAGCAGCGGGGTGATGGACGAGACCGTGTGACCTCACTGGGGAGGATTTCAGGGGATTCCTGGCCTTGCGTCTTCCACCCTCACAGTGTTTAAGCCGAGCATTCGCCCAGCTTCGCTCATGCCCTGGCTCTCCGCCCGCGAGGCCCTGGCCCTCGGCCCTGGTCCCCTTCCCAGGGATTTTCACCTCGTGTTTGTCTGCTTGTGACTATTTATTTTGTCTGTCGGTTTGACTTCTGTCTCCTCCCCTTGAGCAGTTCGGTATGATATCAATATGCCCCGAGCCCCACCTGTAATTTAAATGTTCTCTTACTCATATTTAAAAAGTGAAAGACGTGGGTTGGACCGTGGGATTCCTGCGTCCTGTTGAGCGCTCTGTAACCGCAGTGAGCCATGCAGCCGGACTGTGGCTCTGAAACGGAGACAGATCCGGTGCCTCGGACACCCAGGGCCCGCGCAGCACTCTCGGCCCATCTCCACCAGGACTGGCCCCACCCAGTGCTCACAGGCTGCACGTGGCTGGTGGTGGCTGCAGACCTGGGGTTCTGGGACCGAAGCGCTGTCCATGTCACCACTGCTCCACCCTCAGCATTGACCCGGAGAGGCTTTTGGTGGAACCACAGGAGGAGTCAGTGACCCGGCCAGGTTCAGGGAGTTGGGAGCCGGGGCCGGCGGTGGGTGAGCTGGACCCTGTGTCACCGGAGCATCTCCAGCTCTCTCCACGCCCAGCGCATCCTGGACGCTGCCTCACCGCCCGGCTGCCCCATCGTTAGCGCCCCAAGCACCCCCGGGTGACAGGGGAACACAGAGGCTCTGCAGCCTTCAAGGGTTTGCCTGAAGTTACGCTGCAAGACAGACAGAGCCAGAGCGTGGCTGTGGCCCTCGCAGTACCGGTGCTTGGGGCCCGGCCTTCACACTGAGCTCCCGCCCTTTTAAAAAGTTTGTATTTTGAGACAGAGTCTGTCTCACCAAGTGGCCTACATGGGACTTGAACTTTCCAGCCTCCTGCCTCAGCCTCCTGCAGTGCTGGGATTCCAGGTGTGGCCTCACCTGGTGGCCTCTTCAGGCGGGTTGTCACACCCTTTTCTGAAGCCAGGCAGGGACTCGGGCGCCTCTCTGTCCTCCCCGCCTCTGGCTCACCTGCGCCAGCTCCTCTAGGCTCCAATCTCGTGACGCAGCAGCATCCGGTTAAAACGCGGCCTGCGATGGGGGAAAATCCTCAGTGCAGGCTTTGCAGGCTTGTGCGTATGGTTGGGTGGGACGGGGACGGGGCCGGTGTCCAGCGCCCTGTGGGGGCGGGCGGGGGCTCTGGCAGAGGGTGTCCCGGCTGCAGTCCCCGCCAGCCCTCCAGGGGCTCTTTCTCCCACCACAGCTAAACCAGTGAGATGCATTACACCTCCCGGAGGTCAGGGGTCCCCGGCCCAGCTGGTAAGTCGCCCCGGGGCTGTGTTTTAAAGCCTGGCGCGGTGTTTCGGCTCCTTGGGGCCGGGCAGGGGCGGCTGAGGTTTGATACGGCTCCAGGGGCCAGTGGGGCCAAAGGCCTCCAGCTCAGGGACGGACAAACAGATCGATGGGAAACTGCCGTGACCCGGTGACCCCAGAAATGGCTGCAAACCGTGTCCCTAACACGCCTCATAAATCTGGGGGTGGATCTTCCTCCCTTGGGGACAGTGGGGACAGAGGTGGGTGAGGGCTTCCAGAGCCCCAGCGGGGAAGAGCAAGTGGAAACCTGTGCCGCTGATCCCCCCCAGCTCGGCTCCCTGCACCCCACTGTCTCCCTAGGGAAATTCCCTGCTGCAGGCCCGGAGAGACCTGAGTTCGAATCCCGACTTTGCCCTTGACCCGCTGAGCTCCGCATCCCTGCCTGGGCCGCACTCAGCAGGGCAGGTTTGGCTGAGATGCACCCACAGCACCTGGGCTGGAGGCACCTGTGTGGCTCTGTCCCCTCCCCCGCGCCCATGGCCCTGAGTCCCACCGCTGTCCTCGGAAGGGACAGAGTGTGGTGATGCCAATGCTTCCACTGGTCCCTGGCTCTCCCCACAGTGGGTGCAGACAGTGGGTAGAGGAGGCACTGGCCATGTTCTCCTCAGCTGTTGCCCTCTCTTCTGGGGTAGCAGCAAGCTCAAGGGGGACCCCTCTGACCTCCAAGTGGCATTCACACTTGCTGAGCCCAGCGCAGCCCACTGGGTGAGGGGTATCCTTGCCGACCCAGGGCCCAGCCTGGTTTTGCCCTGGTTGTCCTGGGAGCGCTGTGTCCTTCTTCCCTTGTCTCAGTTTCCCCATTTGTGCAAGGACTGGCTTTTCCCCACCGCAGCAGGCACACCTGGTTCCCCGGCCTGCCAGGTGACAGGATTCCCACTGGACCTTTGGTGACAGACGGACCCTTTGCACTTTCTCCTACTTCTCTGTCACGCCTGGGAGGCTTGGTGTCAGTGTGCCACGCTCCTCACCAACTCTGCCCTAGACTCACTTTTCAGCCCAGAGACAGCAGAGTCCTTGAAAGGGAAACAGCTAAGTGTGCGCTGCTCACCGGTGGGTCCCTTGCGGGTGGCAGGAGAGGATGTGTCCCCGCCATCCTTACACTGCAGATGGCACAGCCGGGACGGAGCTAGGTGGACAGACAGGGCCTGGGCTCGGGTCCTGGCATTGGCTCTCACCAGCTGGGTCCTGGCATTGGCTCTCACCAGCTGGGTGGCTTCAGGCTGGTGCTTTAACCTCTCTGGGCCTCTGTGTCTACACCTGGGAGTGGACACAGAGGGTCTCACAGAGGCTCAAGGACACTAACCAGGGCTGGGCGGGTGTGGCCGCACAGGTGGCCAGGTGAGCCTCAGCCTTCTGGAAATTTCTTCTCCCCGGTTCAACTGGCCCTGAGATCCTCCTGCATGGCTGGGAAGCTCCTTGCATGGGAAATGCGCTTTCTGGACAAACTGCCCCACCCCCACGGTTCCCAGGACGGGCAGGGGGCAGGGCGCAGGGCGCCTGGGAGATCCTCTTACAGCGCCTGGCCTTACCTGCCTCCCTTCTCCCATGGGGCAGGGGCTGCACAAAGGGCCGTGTCACTGACCGCAGGTTGTGGGGGTTGCCTGTGTAGTCCTCTTGTCTTCCTGGGGGGGTGGACAGGGCCGGGACTGGCTGCTCCCCTGGGGTGCCCCTTTGTCCTGGACCCTGTGTTTGAAGCCCAGGAGCCCAGGCGGGTGGCTCTGCCTGGCCAGTGTGCTGCCCCAGCCACTGGCTTCCCAGCAGTCTGGCCTGGGACTCGGATAAAAGCCTCCTTTCAGAGCTGTGCGATGGCTGCCGGCGGGGCTGGGCAGGACCCCACAGTCCTTGGGATGCCAGACAAAGCAGCCTTGTTGGGAGGGGTCGGAGGGAGCAGGGATCCCACTCCCGGGGACAGCCATTCCCTGGGGGCGCAGGGAGCACCCGGCACAGGGGGGCAGGGAGGTGGGGCCTCCCAAGGGCCTGGGATCTGGGGAGCGGGACGCCTGGGTCTGGAGGGGACCCTGGCTGCTGCCTGGCCTGGCTCCTGTCACCGGAGTCACCTGGTGCTCCCAGGACGACCCCGATGGCCCTGCCCTGCCGGGTCACTGTCTTCAGGTCACTCCTCAGCCCATCTCCAAGTGCTTTGGGGGCCTCGAGCCTCTGCCTGTGCCCCTTTCCTACACACTCAACGGGCTCTGATCATCCCGCTCCAAGTCCCCCAGGTCCCCTTTGCAAATGGCCTCCAGAACCCCCCAAACATTCCCCCCCAAGGTTCTTTTCTTTCTTTCTTTCTTTCTTTCTTTCTTTCTTTCTTTCTCTCTCTCTCTCTCTTTCTCTTTCTTTCTTTCTTTTCTTTCTTTCTCTTTCTTTCTTTCTTTCTTTCTTTCTTTCTTTCTTTCTTTCTTTCTTTCTTCTTTCATTTTTGAAATGAAGTCTCAAAATGTAGCCCAGGCTGGCCTTGAACTAGCCATAATCCTCCTGCCTCAGCCTCCCGAGTGCTGGGATGACAGGTGTGCACCACCACGCCCGGCCCTAAGCTTGTTCTCTCACCTCTGTCTCCCCAGGACCAGTGCAGAGATCACTGTGGAACAAGCGAGTGGGCCCCAGGGTGTCCCAGATTCCTCCCAGCTTGCCTCGTGAGGGCAGCGTGGCCAGCCCTGGGGGCCAAACTGTCCCAGGCCCTCGTCATCTCCCGCCCACGGCTGTAGCGCGTCACCCCATTTCCATCCCCCACACACACCACACCCCATCGGGGCTCGGCCCAGCGTATCTGACTTCCAGGGGCTGAGGTTGGCAGGTTGGTGGGGACCCCGGAAGGAGCCACAGGATGAAGGGGGGACCTGTGAGTGAGTGACACAGACACGAGTAAGCGACAGCACCGCAGGGGTGTGGGGATCCCCACGGCAGCCCCACATCGCAGGGGACAACCGGCGGCCTCTCCCTGTTGGGTCTCTGCAGGCCCCAGGGTGGGTGGCAGGGGTCACAGTTGGCACCTGCTGCATCACAGGGTCAGGGGCTGGGCGAGGGGTAAGCAGCAGTGACAGGACCTCGGCATGTGATGTGCTGCCCAGGACGATACCGTTAAGTGGGTCCTACGACCAGGCCCCTGTGGCACACAAGGACGCTGAGCAGAGGCAAGAGGACAGCCTTCCCTGGGCCCAGCCATCTCGACCGTCTCCCAGGGACACCGGGGACCTCGGGCTCATGGCGTCGGAGGCTGGTTTGGGCGCCACATGTCCGCCCTGTGGACCCTCTAGAAACCTGCAGGCTCTCAGCCACCGGGATCCCAGGAGCCACCAAGGAGCCTGAATCAGGTCTGTGCTGTAGGCACCGTTGGTTCCCATCTCTGCACCTAGGAGGCTGAGGCAGGAGGATCACAAGTTTGAGACCTGCCTGTGCGACTCAGCCACACAGCGAGACCCTGTCTCAAAGTAAAAAATTTAAACAGGGGCCCGAGATGCAGTTTAGTACAAAGGCCTTGGGTTCTGTACCCAATACCAGGGGATAAAGCACCCCATCTTTTGCACAAATGCTGCTTGCTGATTCAAGTCAGAAATCAGCCCAGGTCCTTCTGTGGGCTGCCGAGGTTTGGGCAGAGCTCTAAGATAGACTGGAAGCCAGGGGCCCATTCTCACAGCATCCCCCAAGCCGGTCTCACCAGCGGGGACCCCGGGAGCTGCCGGGGGTTCAGGAGTGGCTTCTGAACCCTCATGAGCTATAAATATGACATTTGGAAGAAAGAAACTCTGCCAACCTCAGGGATCATGGAGCCAACCTTTTAGTGCCAGTCCCCAAGATTTCCAAGCCCTCGTTTTCCATTTGGGGAAATGGAGGCCTCAGAAGTTAAGGGACCTCGCTAGGCTCACAGGGCAGGCTCCCGGCGGCATCTGCTCAGTGACTTCCCATGACCTCTGTCGGCCTCCGTCCGCCTCCATCGCCTCCCAGCTGGAAAAGCTGCTGAGCTAAAGGTTCTGTGTCCCCATGGCCCCGGGCCCTGGCCCAGGCCTGCAGGCCCACAGCAGCTGCTCAGATCGAGGGTAACTAACACAGAACCCCGATGTTCCCTAGGGCAGGTCCAGCCCTGGACATTTGTGTGTCCTTGGCCAGGGAGTCCACAGAGCACAGCTTCCTTCTGGCCCATGTCTGGCTGAGCGTGGGGCTGTAGGCCAAGCCCTGGCCCCGCTCAGGTACTCGGGGGACCGGCTCGGGTCACCGCTGAGGCTCCTGCCCTGGGCCTGGTGGACGGGCTGCCTCGAGACTGCTGTAGCTTTAAAAGCGCCCGCCCGGTGACAGCCACAGCGCAGGCCACAGCCAGCCTGCTGGTGCACAGGCCACCTGCAGAGCCCTCCACAGCTGGGAAGATTAGTCTCTTCCAGTAGACAACACCCATTACCGTGTTCCAATAGCCATCACTTCCGCTCGGAGAGCCGCAGATGAGATATCGATTGTGCTGACCCCGCTCGAGCCCTTTCCCCAGCCTGAGAGTCAGCAGAGCAGCCTGGGCCCGGGGTGTGGCTGAGCTCGGCTCCTCCAGTGGTCAAGGCCTCGGGCCTCCTCCCTGGGGCCCAAGCCACACGGGGACTCTGGGACACGGCGGCTGACAGGTGGGGGCGGTGGGAGGCTTTGGGATGACTCTGGTGCCTGAGCCTTGGGCCGGGCAGCTGCCTGGGTCCTGGAGGGTTACAAGGAGGCCGAGAGTGTGCGTGTGTGTGTGTGTGTGTGTGTGTGGCAGCTTGATCCAGCACTTGGGGGACAATGGGAGATCTGGGGCAAGGTCTCAACACTGTTTGTCCTCTCATGCCCCCAGGGCTCCTGCCTGGCACCTGCTGGCTGCTCTAACTCCAGCTGTTCTTCCTCTGTTCAGCGTCTGGAGCACTGAAGCCCAGGCCCTGGGTGGGTGGCAGGCTCACAAGGACAGGCTGTGACTGTCCTTCCCTGTCCTCTATGTCCTTGCCACATCCTGGGCTGGGCACATGGCCCATGCGGGAGTCACGGTATCGGTGGGTCACTTTAGTGCGAGTCAGTGAGAGAGTGAGAGGGCAGAGGCAGGTTCTCCAGGGTAAGAACTTTCCTTCAAAAACACAGATCGACCTTGGTGTGGGGGCGCACACCCGTTATCCTAGCTCCCCAGAGGCTGAAGCAGGAGAATGGCAAGTTGGAGGTCACTCTGGGCAATTTAAGGGCCTACTAAGTCCCTGTCTCAAAATCAAAAACAAAACGGGCTGGAGAGGCAGCAAAACAAACAAATGGACAAACAAAGGCCACAGATCATTAATACAACTAAATATTCCTTAAAGGTTTGGGGCCGGGGCTCCCCTTTCCAGGGTCTCACAGAAGTCACTTTTGAAAGCCAAGCTCTTTCCCCATGGAAGAAAATTCCTCAGGTCTTCTCAGATCCCCGCTGGGCTGGGACCAGTCATGCTCAG
Organism: Hydrochoerus hydrochaeris; assembly: GCA_004027455.1. NCBI lineage: Eukaryota > Metazoa > Chordata > Mammalia > Rodentia > Hydrochaeridae > Hydrochoerus > Hydrochoerus hydrochaeris. The sequence continues at coordinate 48,730 of PVLA01009584.1, read as the reverse complement.
GCAGGCCGGAAATGAGGGAGCCCCTGCAGGACTCTGGCTGCACCCGCCCCTTTCTAGGCTTCTCCTTTGTTTTTAGCTCTATGATTTTGGGAGGTTTTGTTTCTGGATGAGGACAGCTCACTATGTAGGCTGATCTTTAAGTCACTCTGGAGCCCAGGCTGGCCTCAAACTCACGGTGATCCTCCTGCCTCAGCCTCCCAAATGCTGGGGTGACTGACAGGCGTGCGCCCCCACACCTGCCTTGCTTTTAACTCTTCAGTTTCACACATAGTCTCACTATGGCCCACGAAGCCCAGGGGACGCTGACAGTGTTCTGTATCTTTATATGGCTGGAGGTCACCCAGCTGAGCAGCAGTCCCGTCATCCAGCTGTCCCCAAGAATGCTACGCGTGTGTGCTCGCACATGTGTGTGCTTGTGTGCACAAGCAGGCACATCCACGTGTCATGTGTACACGTAGGTGCATGCCTGTGTGTCTCTGTGCATGCACACGTGTGTGCTGTGTCCTTGCACGCGTGTGCCGTGTGTGGGTGTGTACTGAACACAAGCCAGCTTCATCCCCTGCCTTACACACTTTCGCGGTCGCTTTTCTTGTTACGGTAACAAAATACTACCCGACACCAACAGCTTGACGGAGGAAAGGTTTATTCTGATTCACATTGTTTTAGTCCATAGTGGGCAGATGCCAAGACAGGAAGTCATGACAGAAACGTCTGGGCGGAGCAGCGAAGCTCACCCCAGGGCAGCCAGGAAGCGGAGAAGGGAGGAGCCAATGAGGGAGATGAGTTCTTCCAGGCCACGCCCAGCAAGCAGCCACGCCCCAGCAACCAGGCCACGCCCCCAGCACCCCAGACTCTGCCTCTTAAGAGCCAGTGGGCTAAACTGCACCCACCATCCAATCACCGGGCAGAGTTTGCCCCCACACAGGAACGCTTTGGGCTGCAAGGAGCTTTGGGCTTTGGGCTGTCTCTTCCGCCCCAAAGCCCTGGAAGTCACAGCCTGTGAGGAAAGGTCTCATACAAAGCCCAGCTACCTTCCACCCCGCCTTGCTCGGCCTCTCGGAACTCCAATTCCGCTTCGTCACAACTCTTCCTGAGCCAACAGCAGTCACGTGCCTGTAGTCCCAGCCCTTCAGGAAGCTGAGGCAGGGGGATCATGGAACCCAGAAGCCGGAGGCAGCCTGGGCATTGCTGGGAGACCCCACCACAAAAAAACCCAAAAAATAAAAGCCCCCCTTTTTTTTTGTCTTTTTGAGACAGGGTCTCCCTCTGCAGTTCAGGCTGCCTTGAGCTCGCTTTGTAGCCCAGGCTGATCTTGAACTCGGAATAATCCTCCTGCCTCAACCTCCCAAGGGCTGGGATTACAGGCGTGAGCCACCACACCTGGCTAAAAGCCCATATTTTTTTTAAACAAAAATTTTTGAAAACATGCAGAAATAGTTTTTTGCCTGTTTGGTTTTGGTTTTTTGAGACAGGGCTTCACTATATAGTTCAAGGCTCATCTTTACGCACTATGTGGCCTCGGCTGGCCTCACTCACAGCAATCCTCTTGCCTCAGCCTCCTGAGTGCTAGAATGATTGGCATGCACCCCGTGCCCTGCAGAATTAGAATGTTATAATAAACACCCACCAGTTGATCACCAAGCCAGTCCACCCTTATATGGTTTCGAATCAAATACAAATACTTATAAGCTGTCTTCAAACACTTCTGTATAAATCTCTCAGAATTAAGAAACTTTCTTTGAAAAACACAGATGAGGCTGGGCATGGATGTACATGTCCGGGAGGCTGAGGCAGAAGGATGTCCAGTCCCAGCCCAAGCTGGGGAACTTAGCAGGACCCTGTCTCAAAATAAGAATTCAAGAAGGGCTGAGGATGGAGCCCAGTGTGGAGCCTGGTGGAGGGTGGGGACCCGTCTTCAGCAAGTGACCCCCACCCCACAGTTTAGTGCCCTTGCCAAGACCATGGCGGGGAGTCAGGGAATCGGCCTGTGCTGTGTCTTTGTTTGTCTGTTTTATTTTGCGGGTTGGGGATAAACCCAGGGCCTTGTATGTTGTAGGCAGACACCATTTCCGGCCCCCAACTCATCGCTTTGACAGCCGACAATCACATGCTTTGATTTCCCACTCATTCTTTCTCATTGTCTTCTTCCCTCCTTGGGTTCTATTTGAATGTCCTCTATTTGTGGTTTAACCGCCCCCCTCTTTTGTGGTCTTGGGGACTGAACCCAGGACCTTCACCCTGGGCTAATCTACATCAACAACTTGCCCAAGTCGGCCTGGAGCTTGTGATCCTCCTGCCTCAGCCTTCCAGAGCGCTGGGATCACAGGTGTGCACCATTGTGCCCAGCTGTAGTTGAGTGTCACAAACCTCCTGATCATACCCTGCCACCCTGCACCCCAACGTGGACCTAATCACAATGAGCACTGTCTAATTTCCCGTGGAAGAGAGTTCTTCCTAATAATAATGAGTGCTGTGTAATTAATCCAACATGTGTCGCACATGGGGATGGAGGATTATTAAACACACAAAGTAGGATGTGACAGTGAATCTGTCTCTTCCTGAGGCAGATGGGGGTGGCCCACGTCATGCCTCCAGCCGGAAGCTGCAGTGTCTTCTCCTCATCTGGGGGAGAAACTGGATTTTGGGGCAACTTTCAGTGAGGGCTGGCAGCTGGGGAGAGGGCAGGAGAATCAAATCGGGGCCCCACCCTAGTGCTCCCAGCACCCGTGTTTTCCCTTGCTCCCCCAACACACAGTGCCAAGTGTAATCTTGCCTCTTTTTTTTCTTTTTGAGGCAGAGTCTCCCTGTGTTTCCACGGCTGGCCTCGAACGCATTGAGCTCCTCCTGCCTCAGCCTCCTGAGGGCTGAGGTCACGGGTGTGCACCACCACATCCAACCCCATCTCTTCCTCTCTTGAGCCCATGCTGCACCTCCTAGGATGAAACTCCACGCCTGGCCCAGTGTGACCAGTGACCTTGCCTTGTCACGCCCTCTGCTGCATCGGGGGACCCCCATCAAGACAGTCTCCATCTCGGCTCCTCAAACAGGCCGATGTGCTTTCCCAGGACCCTTGCATGGCTGCTCCTCACCTGTTCCAGACGTTCAGACCCAGCCCTCTGCTCCCACCCAGCTCCTCCAGGCCGGTCTGAATGCAGCTTGGATGCCCCCACCCACCCTCCCTCCGGTCCCCTCTGCCTACCCACCTGCTGTGTGCTGTTTCTTCAAGCACAGACTCTGGCAGAGTCATCCTCCACCTGGTGCTGACAGCCAGTCCCACCCTAACCCTTGGGGAATGGGGGAGGGGAAGGGGGAGGGGAGGGGGAGGGGAGGAGGGGGGGAATGGGGGAGGGGAAGGGGAGGGGAGGGGGAGGGGAGGAGGGAGGGAATGGCCTGCCTTTCACTGGGATGGCCGCAGGAGCAGTTCCAGGAAGACAGGCCAGGATGGGATGCCACCCAGGAGACCACGGCCTGGGTGTCCACGCTGCAGGCCCTGGTATTTCATTCCTCCTTAGTCTGCTTCGCCCCACGGCCGCCTGTGACACAGGTGGTGTGCTGGGGGTGGGGACCGACGTCACAGGAGCTGGTGAGGACCACTCAGCGAGGATTCACTGGGCACCTGTGATGGCTCCAGCTTCGGGACCACTGTGGACAAGCCGGTCCTGGCCCCTGCTCACGGGGGCGCCCTGTCTCTTGGGAGAGGATGTCAGCAAGCCCAGCCCCCTCCTGGAATCACTGCACAGCGTCCGGCAGTGATGGAGAACAGGAAGGGCCGAGGCGCCCTGGATCGGTGCACCCGGGTCGCTGGGAGAGGGCGCTGCGGCCAGAGCTGGCCTGCTGGGGGCCGCAGCTGGGTGAGGGGGAGTGAAAGGCGCCAGGAAAGGAGTGTCAGGGAGTCAGACAGGGAAGGCCATGGCCTTACCGGGGGGGCATGTCAGGGCTGGGTTGCTGCTTACTGAACAACCCTAATCATGGCACATTTAAAAAGCCACTTTAATTCTTTCTCTGGAGCCTACAGGTTCTGCTGGTCCCCTGTGGTTTAGCCTGGGCTCGGGGCTCCCACAGGGCCCCACTTTCCATGTCTGCTCCATGGGCCTGGGTGCAGTAATAAGAACTTTGGGTTTCCCATGGAGAAAGAGGGCAGCTAACGGGTGGGTGGGTGCCGGGTCATGAGGGAAGAGAAGCGGGGTGACATGAATTTGTGAGGTACTCGAGTACCAGAGCCCGGGCCAGAACGGCCCGGGAGTGTCGGGAATCTGTTACTGTTATACTGAAAGTACCACTTTCCAGTTCTGTCCCAAAGAATCAGCACAGAATTATACTTCCATCGTGGACAACGGAAAATGGGACAGAGCCCAGGGAACAAAGGTTTTGCAGCATTCAGCGCAGGCAGTGCAGGCCTGGCTTCCTGGGCACCGGAGTCTCTGGCAGGTTCTGGCGTCCTCAGGGGTAGGGGAAAAGCTCCCCTCAGGTGGCCGTGGTCCGGATACCACTTGTCCCCCGTAAAACCCACACGGCCACCTGGAGGGGTCGTTGCCCGGGACTTTTCAGTGGGGTTAACGCCTTTCCTGGAGGACTGGGTGAGTTACCACCAGGGCCAGCTGTGACAGTGCCAGCCCCGCCTGGGCCTGGTCTTTTTCAGATTTGTGTATTTTTGTGGGGTTTTTTGCTATGAATTGAAACAGGGTGTGGTTCTTGTCAAGCTGGTGGCGTTTCCAACCTCTAGGACCTTGAGCCAAAATAAACTTGTTTCTTTTATACATTACCCGTGCTCTAGTATTCTGTGATAGCAACAGAACACAGACCAGAACCCAAGGAGAGAAAAGTTACTGACGATCTCAGGCAGGAGCAGGAATTGTCGGGGTTTCCTCTTGGGAGAGCAAAGATCTCTCGCTGAACAGAGTGTCACTAAGTAGGAACCGCAGCAGCACCATACCACAGACTCTGAGGTAAGTTAGTTCTGGAATAAAGACTGGGCCTGCTCTAAAAGGATTGAAACCCAATTTTTGAAAAGGTCAAGCTAAACCGGACATGGTGGTATACTCCTGTAGTCCCAGCACTTGGGAGGCTGAGGCAGGAGGATTGCTGGACTTCAAGGCCATCCTAGGCTACAAAATGAGTCTAAAGCTAGCCTGAACTACATAACAAGACCCTTTCTTGAAAATAAATAAATAAGGGCTGGGGGTTTAGCTCAGAGGCACAAGAGCCTGCCTAGCAAGTGCAAAGTCATGAGTTCGATCCCTGGTACAAAAAAAAAAAAAAAGAAAGAAAAAAAGAAAAGAAAAGATCAGCTAATCTGCAAATAATTGAATCAGTTTCCAAAAAAAAAAATTCAAAAAATTTTAAGGGAATACAGGACAATTTAGCACTCAACAATGTAAAACACTTTTTTTCGTTTGAAGGCAGGTTGTCCCTATGTAGCAGGCTGTCCTCAGCTTGCCATGATCCTCCTGACTCAGCCTCATGAGTGCTGGGATCACAGGTGTGCACCACCATTCCCAGTAAACAATGTAAAACTTACAAATGCTTAGTGTCCAATACAAAAAGTTAAGTATACCTGGTAGAGCTAAAACATGGTGAATATTTAAATCTAAACATTATTGCAGTGAGATGCATTGATATTTTCCCCCTCAAAATACTCCCTGCCACTTGGGGCACATTTACCCTACTGCAGTTCCAGAGTCTCCTTTCATGAGTATCTTCAGCTGAACTGTTGTGACCTCTCCGTGTGCCAGGTCAGTTTGTACCATTTCCTTTCCAAGGTCATTTTGAGTTTGGGGAGGAGCCAGGTCACACAGTGCCCAATCCAGGGAACACCGTGGACTGAGGACACGCGGTCATGTTATACAGAGCCTGCTTTTCCACTGGGGGGACTCGGCAGCTGTTGTCACCAGATTTTTGATCATACTCCATAAGACACTCAGGACAGGACACTTCCAGAACTGCTTCGGAAAGTAGCAGGAAAGTGCATTTAAAACAAGGTGAATGAATGGCAATTTCCTTTGCTCTGATGTATTTTAAAAGTTTAAGCATTCACCATATATTTCAATCACAACTTATATAGGGCAGTAGAAAATGTGACCCATTCCAGGAGAAAAGTCAGTCACAAGGAACACACCAACAAGTGACAGAAGGGATGGAGTTAGCAGGAAGGGATATAAAAGCAGCCATCAGAAATATGCTCCAGGGCCAGGGACACAGCTCAGCAGCCGGCACCTGCCTGGCAAGCACGAGGTCATGAGTTCAATTCCTGACTCAAAACCCTACATGTCAAGGATGTAAAGGAAAACATAGATATAATGATGAAACAAATTGGATATTAAAAGTGACTTCTCTGCCGGTGAAGAGTAGCTGAAATCAACAATGCATGAGCTAAGATTCCTGCAAGCTAGACACTGCAGAAGGAAGGATCAGGGAACTGGAAGATGCAGAGTGGATATCACACAAACAAGGCCCGAACAGGAACAGATTAGAGGGTGGAGGGGCAGGAGAGGGAAGGGTTCTGTCAGGAACTGAGCTTCAGCAACTTCCAGGACAATTCAAGCGCCCTGGCAGACACACAATGAGAATGCCAGGAAAGGGAGGGGTAGAGACAAAAAACGTGGTAGGGAAAAAGCCCCAGATATTCCCAATTCGATTTCAAAAATCCACAGGTCCAAGCTCAGTGAACCACAACATAACAAAGCCATGCCAGGGGAGGTCACCGTCAAATTGCTGAATGTCAGTGATGCAGAGAAAGCCCTAAAGCAGGCAGAAAGAAACAAAAAAGGACACTTATTGATCAAGTGAAACAGGACACAAATTACCATGGTCAGTCATGAATAGGGCTATTGCACTGATCCCAGAGCCACGAGAAAGAAAGTAAGCAAACTAATGAAAAATTTCATTACAATAAAATTTACCACCTCGATGAATCGGGCAAATTCTTCAATTACTGAAAGCTGATCCAAGAGGAAATAGACAATTTGTACAACCATCTGTAAATCAAAGAAACTGATTTATGTATGTGCGTTTGCAGACAGGGTCTCACCATGCAGTCCAGGCTGGCCTTGAACTCACTTTGTAGCTGAGCCTGGTTGAAAACTGAAGTGATACTCCTGCCTCGGCCTCTCGAGTGCTGTGATCACAGGTATGTCCCACCACACCTAGCCTGAATTTACGCTTCAAAAGTATCTCACAGAGAATCCCAGGCTTGGATGGCTGCACTGATGAATTATTCAAAGTATTTATGAAAGAAAAACTATCAAATGCTACCTCAGCTCTTTCAGGAAATGGTGGGAAGGCACCACGCATTTCTTGGAGACCAACCCAAAGTCAGTCAAAGACATCATAGGAGAACTAGACACTCACATCCCGCATGAACCTGGTCACGAAGTTCTGTGATGAAACTGTAGCACACCACTGGGTGGGGCCATAGCTCAGTGGCACAGCGCCTGCCCAGCAAGTGCAAGGTCCTGAGTTCGATTCCCAGTACCAAAAAAAAGATTTTAGCACTTCAAATCCAACAACATATAAAAAAGGTAGCATATCATAAGCAAAATTCGTCTGTCCTGAGAACAAAACACTGGTCTAATAGTCTCAGCAGGTGAAGCTCATCATGTGGGCGGAGCACGGGAGTAAACCAGGCGGTTATCCCAAAGGATGCCGGGAAAGTGTTGGTCAAAATTAGCGCTCGGTTATATCGGAGCACTGAGGGGCTCTCAGCAAGTGAGGGACGGAGGGAATTTCTTTATCTCAGACTTACGCAGCTCACTCCAAACTCAGCGTGAAAAGCTCCACGTCCTCTACCTAGGAAATAAAACATCCATTCTTGTCCTTTTTTTCTTTTCTTTCTTTTTTTTTAGCAACCTATTACTGGTATTTCACTAAGGCAAGAAAAAGAAAGAGAAGAAAAGAAGTAAAATTGCCTGTTTGAAGATCATCTGATGATACATGTAGAAAACAAAAAGGAGCCCACCAGGTGGGTGCTAGAGACAGCGAGCCACGGCAGCAAGGTCAAGGGGTGCAGGTCCAAGTGCATCTCCACATTCCAGCCACCCACACTCTAACACTCCATTTAGGTACCATAAAAATAAAATTATTAGAATCAGCAAAACTTAACAAAAATAGGGAAAACTTGGACTTAGAAAACTACAAAGTATTGCAGAGGGAAGTCAAACAAAACCCAAATAAACAGTGAGGTACACCGCGTTCATGGGTTAGAAAACTTGGTAAGATGGTCACCTTCTAAAGGCCCCTTGTGTTAGCGGAACGCTGATAAAAATCCCAGCAGGCTTTTTGAAGACATTGGCCATCTGCATGGAAAAGCAAAAAACTCAGAGTTTTTATTAAAAATGAGAACAGCAGGTGTGGTGGCCCATGCCTGTAATCCCAGCACTCAGGAGGCTGAGGCAGGAGGACTGCTGCAAGTTCAAGGCCAGCCTGAACCGTGTCTCAAGAAACAAAACCAAAACCAAAAAAGTGCTTAAGGTTCTACTGTTGTAAGTTTCTTATGTTACATTTCAAGTGGCATAACGTTCACTGAAGGTAGGCTAGGACAAGTATTGGGTGTATATCATAAAGCCCACAGAGGCCACTAGACAGCAAAAATAACCACATCTAAAACGCCAGGTACTAACAATATTCAGTGAAATCCAGTGAGAGGCAGAAAAAAGAATTTAGAATGTGGAAGGAACTAAATCTAGAAATAGGAAAAAAGTAAGGGAGTATCAACATGGTAGACTACTATGCAGCCACTGAAAATGTTACGGCATGGCGACTCACGCCTGTAATTCCAGCACTGGGGAGGCTGAGGCAGGAGGACTGCTGGGAGTTCGAGGTCAGCCTGGGCTACAAAGTGAGTTCAAGGCCAGCCTGAACTGCATAGTGAGAGCCTGTCTCAAAAAGACAAAAAACAAAAAGTTTATGGAGACCGATTTTTAATGGTGTAGACAAGCATTAATGATAAGTGAAATTTTTTAAACCAGGGTGCGAAGTACATAAAGTATGTGAAGTACAGAATTTACATTCACATACTATAAAATATGAGATATTGGGGCTGAGGGTGTGTGTCTAGCATGTATGGGGACCTAGGTTCAATCCCACAAAGTGTTTTATCAACAACTTTGAAAGAGGATAAGCAGAGAGAGAACTGAAAAGAAACTTACAAACCGTGGGCAGTATTTGTAACTGGGTAGTGAAATGATAGGCAAATTATTTCTAGGTTTTACTGTTTTTGATGTTTTTGAAAACAGGGTCTCCTTGTGTAGCCCAGGCTGGCCTCAAACTCATGGCCATCTTCCTGCCTCAGCCTCCTGAGTGCTGGACTTACAGGCATGTGCCACCAAAATCAGTTTACCGGTAAGGAGGATGCATCTTACCCACACACAGAATCTGGGTGTCAGCCAGGCCAGAGCTCTGTGGTGGAGTCCCCAACCCGCCATGAGAACACCAGGTGGGGGCCTCGAGGGCAAGCTGCGCCATTAGCCTCTGAGAACCATGATGGGGAGGAGACTGAATACCGGACCCCTCCCCCCTTTCCAGGCTCCGGCACCCAAGAGGCCTGGGAGGACCTGTCCTCCCTCTGGCCGGGCGTTACAGCCTGTTTCAGGGGACTCGGGTTCTCATTGGCCCAGCTCAGATCAGGTGTCCATCCACGGCCCAATCAGATTGGACTGAGGGGGCAGGGTCATGGTATAAATACGGCTGTTCTGGGCCCTGGCCTTTTGGGCCAGGGGGGGAATCAGGTCTTCTGGAGCCCACAGGGCGAGTGTGGGATTCTGCCCCTGCCCCTTTCTCCTCTCTGCCCGGGATTCTCTCATTGGGGGATCTCCAGCCCCCACAACGCAGGCAGCTTTCCGCCACTCTTGTGCCCCTTAGCTGTGACACTGGCGTGTGATCAGGGTCGGTCCTGGGCACCATGTCCAGGAGTCCGCTGTAAGCCATGCGCTAAGGCAATGAACATGTGCTATGTGCTCCCAAGCGTGTCACCTGGCTTCCCTTCGGCTTTTCAGGCACGTGCCACACAGCCACTGTTGGAGCAGAATCCCAGGCTGCTGGGCTACAGTTTGCCCAAGGTAGGTACTTGTGGGTTCCGAGTTTTTGCCGGCAGAGAGAGAGCAGATTCTCCCTGGGTTCTTTGGCACATGGTGGCCTTGGGCAGAATCAGAAGGCACAAAGGCAGGGCTAAGAAAAACACAACACACACACACACACACCCCTTCCTCTGGGGAAATCCAGAAACAAAAAGACTAATGTACCTTTTTTTAATTGTCATTTTAGAGCTCCCCACAGTGCCCCCCACCCTCCGATGACCACGTTTGCAAGCTGGGGTGTTGGCGGGGAGTGGCAGCCCCACTATGCTGCTGCGGGTGAGTGAGTGGGAGGACAAGTCACAATCACGAATTATCAGCACAATCAGCGCCTGTTCTGGGGAGAACGGCAGGCAGCGTGGGGAGGCCAAGGCTCGACCCTTTGTCAGGCGGTCTGTTTGGCGGTGACCTTGCTCTGCAGCCGATGATACTCCTTCAGCCTGGAAACCAGGTTCAAGACAAAGGGAAATGTAAATTAACAATAACAACACGCCCTGTGCTCGCTCGGTGAATCCAGGCAGGACGGGCGGGCGGCGGGCGCGGGGACAGCTGTGTGTGAAGACGTGTGTGGAGTCGTCTCTTTCTTCTGGCCCCTCTCCCATCCCGGCCCCTCCTGCCCTCCAATCAGGATAATGTAATTAATTTATCTTAGGGGGAAAACACTGTCATTGTTGAAGACAAAGCCTTGCGCTGGCAATGGGCACTGTGAAGAGGCCATTATGAAATCCCCGTGTGTTCGGGGCCATTTAAAGGGCTCTATAGAGTCACAAAATACAAACAGAGGGGACAGGCGGGGCGGTGAGATGGCTGCAGAGCGGGGAGCCCAGGGCCCGAGGTGGCTCCAGGAACAAGACGGGCTCTCTGGAGGAAGAGATGCAGCCCAGCATGGGCAGCTTGGGCAAGGAGGGAGATTCTCGTGGCAAACCCAGAGCGGGACAGACAGGAACCTGCCACTCAACTCCTGGGCTTCCCAGCTGTGTGCCCTCGGGTAGGTTACATGACCTCTCTGGGTGCATGCCCAGGGAGCTGCAGCCCAAGGGTGCCTGGGAGCAGTGTATTCCATGGCAGCTGCTGGCAAGGAGCGACCTTGCTTGCCCTTGAGCACGCCAGCCTGCCGCTGAGTGCACCTGCTGTTGGCCACTGGGCTCCTCCCACAAGCCAGGCTCGGGACACATGCTGGATTTCCACGGAGCAGCTTGCGCCACACCCGGGCTCCTGTGGTCCGGAAGGGGCCTGAGACCCTCCCCGCAGAGCCAGGGCCCCAACCAGGTCTATGACTTCAGACCACAAGTGTCACGTGGGCTGTGGACATCTACGTGGCTTGGATGGTGGCCAGCTAGACCTCCAGCTTAGGGACAGTGACATGGATGGAGGCCACATCTGTGTCTAACCTGCCCCAGCAAGGAGGGGCAAGCAGACAGCTGTGGCTGGAGGGGCTGGGTGTGTCAGACGGGGGGCAGCGTCAGGGCATCACCGGGCCTGGGGCGTCTCACCTGAGGGAGTTGATGTTGATGAAGCCCGTGGCGTCGATGGGTTCATAATCACCCTGCACGTTCATGCTGCAGGAAAAGGGCAGGAGCTCAGGGGCTCAGCTGGGCGGGGGCAGCCCTGGGCCGGGCCAGTGCCCCCAAAAGGCCCCAAGCCTCCCACCCACCTGCCCTGTGGGTTTTCATCCACTGCTGTCCCATTCTGGGAGCTCTGTTCTGGGCTGGGCACCCTGCCAGCGCCCAAGGGACCTGGTAGTGCACCAACATCCTCAGCTCAGGTCCCAGCTTGCCAGTCAGAGCCCCATGAAATCCTCCTGCAAGACACGGCATGCCAGCCACACACTCGGACACACCCAGGCTGCTCTGTCCTCAGGGCCATCATGGACCCAGGGGGAGGCTTGGGAACAGCTGGTGATGTTCAGTGGCTGGGACAAGAGACGGCATCTCTTAAATTATAGGGCAGCCACCAGCACCGACGGCACGATCAACCCCGAGTCACCTCTCCCTGCCTGGCCAACCAAAGGGACCCCTCTACCTGTCCATCCCCACACCCCAGGGCCTCTGTCTCCCTCACGCTCATCTCCTAGTGTCCTTGCTGGGCCTCCCCAGCCACAGCTCTCGGTCAGTCTGGAGAGGCGGTTTGCAAGTCAGTTCTGCAGCACTGCTTCTGCAGAGCCCAGGACAATGTGCCCCCTGCCCTGGGACCACAGTGGATGGCAGCTCCTCTCTGCGCCATGAAATCACGTAAGCTACCAGTGGGTATGTGGCAAGCATTTGCTCCTTGTTCATTCATTCAGGGATTTATGAAGCCCTTGTGATGGGCCAGGCCAGGCCAGGCCAGGCTATGCCTGGGCAGCGGAAGCCAGGACAGGTGAGTAAGGTGCCCGGTGCCGGACAGACATAAGCAATCAATCACCCATCACCTTCATTGGTGAAGGCACTCAGGGTGCTGTGACCCCAGAGGCCCCTGCTCTGAGCCCTGGAGAGTGAGACAGTCCCTCAGCACCTCTCGTCACCCATCATCTCCGCGTCTGCAGACCTCCAGGCTCAGGACAAAGCAGTCTCAAGGTTCTGGATGACGAGGGGATGGGCTGCGCCCTGGAGAACCCCTCCAGGGTGAAGTTAGGGAGGAGTAGGGGAGCCATTCCCACGCAGTTCCAAGGCTGTGCCTCTGACTGGTTCCTTGCAAGAATAAATGGGGTCTCTGCCCCTACCTTGGAGGGCTTGGTGACTTGTCCTCATGCCCTGGTCCTGGCCTTAAGCTGGTACGTGGAGCTCTCTAGGAGTCACACCTATGCTGTCCCCTCCTTGACCCTGTCTTTCCCTGCGTCCATCTCCAGGATTCCCTCCAGGGCTCAGGCACTGAGGCCACCAGTAGCCGGCCAGACCAGTGTGCTCCTGGAGGGGACAGAAGATGTCAGACTTCCTCGTGGCCAGCAAGCTCCTCAACCCTTCTAACACACCTTGCTTGGGCAGTGGGGGTGGGTGGAGCACACATGACTCAATGGGACCCTCGCCCCAGGCACAAACTGTCCCCCAGGCTCTGGGGGCCTTGGCCAACCCCATCAGAATCCCCCGCCCACCCGCCCACCCGCCGAGTGGCCCCCTGAGGTTGGTCTCGCTCCCTGTCCGAAACATCCTTTTGCCCTTTTACCTTTCTCTCTCCCAATCCGGAACAAACTCTCCCATCCCGGTCCCCAAGTCAGGCCCCTTCCTGTCCCCACGGAGGGGTCCCCGAGGGACAGGCTGGTCCCACGAGGCCGCGGACAATTCCAAAGGGTGTTTCTTAGGAGCGAAAAGCCTCTTTAAAATTGAGGTTTGGGGAGGGGAGGGGAGGTGGGAAAGAGTTTACAATCATTTTTTTCTTCTTCTTCTTCTTTTTTTTTTTTTTTTTTACCTCCCCTGACGGTCTACAGAAAACCTCTGTGCTTTTATTTTTGCTCATTCGAGTGGCTCTGACCTGCTCTATAATTACGTTACTTTCTACCTACTGCGCCGCGGCATTTCCAGCCCGGCTGCCTCTCGTGGCTTCCTCGCTGGTGCCTGTGACGCTGTCACTCAAGGGCTTTCAAGTCAGCGATGTAGAAATCAAAAAGAAAAGGGAAATGGTCGGAGACACAGTGAGAATAAATGCTTCTGCTTTTTCTCCTTTTCCCCCCTTTCCCTTTTTACTTTATTCATTTAATCTCCCCAAGCGCGGCTGTAAGGCTTAATGAAGGGTTGGACGGATTATTAGGGGCTGCTGATTGGGAGGGGGAGGGGAGAAAGAGCCAGAGAGAGAAAGAGAGAAGATAATTTGACATTTACCCCGACTGATCTCAGCTGATTCGGTTATATTTATGGCTTATAAAGTGTTTAGAGAGATTGAAGGGGGGAGCAACTCAACAAGGCAAAGAGAAGGGAAAGAAAAAAATAATATTGACTGCCAAACAAAACTCGTACTTTAATTCCCAACTGGTCTCCGGGAGGGAAGAGCCGGCCTCAGCCTCAGCTAGGCCGGGGCTGCGGCCGGTCAGGCAGGGCTGCCTGTCCCCCAGGAGCCTGCCCCACCCCTGGTGCGGCCAGATGGCCGCCAGAGACACTTGGCCCTCTGGTGAAGGCGACCCTGGGCATGATGCAGACTCGGTGTGGACAGTGGCCAGCCTTCTGCTGACCGGGTCCCCCGCGCTCCCTCTCAGCCACTCCACGCAGGACCTTGGAGAGGGACCCCTTCCGGGCTCATCAAGCCAGTTCCTCTTGGCCGGTGGCCTCAGAGAACAGTGACCCACCAAGATCATCGACCCGTGTGTCCAGCAGCTGACCGGATGGTTCTCCCAGGAGACCTGTACACACGATATCTAAACCCGAGCAGGCACACATGTCAACCCCAGCACTCTGGGAGTGCCAAGGCACGAGGATCACAAGTTCAAGTCCAGCCTGGACAACTTGGCAAGACCCCGTCTTCAAACAAATCACGGCTAAGGACGCGGCTCGGTGTGAGGGCCCTGGGTTCAACCCCCAGCATCTCATGGAGAGAGAGCGAAACCCAAACACACAGCGCGTCCTCAAGACTCGGTGGTTACCATCAACATGCACACGACTACCCACCCCCATCGGCTCCCGCAACCACTGCCGGCCAGGGCGATCACAGACCACCCTCTCCCGCCACCTCCGAGCGCGTCCAGTACCATCGCCTCAAGATCTGTGTGCTCCACTTGCTTCTCTCTGGTCCCAGGGACATGCATGAGCGTGGCCCACACGGGCAGCTCCAACCCTACTTGACTGCTGTCCAGGGCAGCCACAAGGTCCCCTAGGAACATCTGATCTGCTCTTTCCTCTACAACCTGGCCCTTTCCTCCTCCCCATAAGGGGTTCTTGCAGTGTGTGGGATGTTCCAGGCTCTTCCCAGGCTCGGAACCTCCACTCGTGTGGTGTCTCCCTGGAAACACCCCCCTACACCAGGTTAACAGCCTGATGCTGTGGTTTCTATGGCAACCAAAGGCTCTTGGGTCCACCTATTCTACCCAGCTGGAGTAGCCACTCCTTCCACACAGCCCAGCGCCACATTTTCCGATTGCATAATTCATGAGCTTCTGAGCAACGCCTTTCTCCCCAGGCGCCCTGCTAAGTCCCCTGAGGACACAGACTGTGTGGCTCTTGTCTCCCTGTGTGACACAGTGCCAGCATGGGTTGCTGAGAAAGTCAGTCCGACAGGCCACCAGCTCCGGGCCCAGCTGAGGGCACCTACCTCACCAGCTCCTCGTTGTACAGGGACAGGGGGGACTCCCGGCCCAGGATGTACACCTGGCCCTTGAAGACGGACAGCTGTACCTTCCCTTCCACTTGCTCCTGGGACTTGGCTATGCAATGGCGGACAAATTCACACTCGGGGCTGTGCCAGAAACCTGCAGGGAAGGAACAGTTAGGGCGCCTGGGAGGCCAGAGTGCTGCCAGCGTGCGGGGACCACAGTGTGGGGAGGAGGGGATACAGGAGGGACCCCCCAGGCCTCGTGCTGTGAGGGCTGGGGCACAGGCCTGGTCTTAGTCACCTGGCCCCTGGGACATCACGCACTTATAAGTGACCCAGTGGAGGACGTGCCCTGGTACCTCTGTGCAGTGCAGGGCAAGTGGCTTGGGGTCAGACACACCGTGAGTGCCCGTCCTTCCCGCTCCATGCCTCAGTTTCCCCATCTGTGAGGGGAGATGCCACGGTACTACAGTATGGGGAGCCCTGCACTGGCAAGTGTCAGACCTGGGGCCGTTATGACCAGGAATCTTAGGGACCCCCCAACCCTAAATAACTGAACTACTGTGTGCAGCCTATGAACTTCCAGCATTTCAACATGCACGATGCATGAGCAGAAGGCCCGAGGTCAGGGAGGTCAGGGAGGTCAGGGAGGTCAGAGGCTGCTGCTCAGTCCCGGCCGCTCTGGGCTCAATGACAGGCTGGGACCTGTGCGCTGCCGATGCCTCCTCTCTGTCCCCTGTGGAGGACGGACAGGTGGCCCCAGCCAGGTGGGGGACAGTGCTGGCGGGCATAGGGTTTCTCTGAAATAGAGCTAGGAAGGTGAGCCCACCTGGGCAGCTGCGGGGGCCAGATGGCCGGATCTCTGGCCCTGATAAGAGCCCCGTCAGCCCAGCACTGGGGCTACTGTCAGAGGCCCTGGCCTGGGGCACCTGCTGAGGCACAGGGGCTGGGGGGGCAGGGACGGAGGACACTGGGTCCTCACTCACCCACTGCTATCCTGCCACGAGAATTCGCATCCCGGCCCTGCCTTGACCTGTGACCGTTTCCGCATTTGTACTAAGGGACACTATTTATCACTAATCGATTCCCAGGGTCCAACTTGGACGCAGAGTGCTGAGCGCTCCGCCTTGTGGTTGAACTCCACGACCTCTGACAGTCCTTATTACAGACAGGGACACGGAGGCCCAGACTGGGGCAGAGTCCGTCCAAAGCCACAGAGCAAGACCATGGGGGAGTCCAGGTCCGATGGAGAACTCTGGACGGTAGCCCGAGACCTTTCCAAAGACACCCCTGGGCGTAGGCTGGGGCCAACCATGCCCCCCGGCCCGCCGCCCTCCTAGGGCTCTGTGCTGGGCTTTCCCAGCTGCGGCAAGTACCCCATTAATTCCCAGGCTGCAAAGCAGGCGGAGATGCACTAGAGACAGCGAGGCCAGAGGCCTGTGTGGGAGCAGCTGGCCTCGCCTCATCTCCTGTCCCACCCTACAGAGGTCTCAGGTCAGGCTTCTTCTCCCAGGGGACTCAGCCGGGAGGGGGCACCACCGGCCCGTGCATGTGCTGTGGGCCAGCCAGGCCCGAGCCACGGCGGGCTCCCCTCTCCCACACCTCGGGCCATGCCAAGCCTACTACACACAGCTCAGGACAGCTCTCTGTGCAACGTGTACATTATACCCATTTTACCACAGGAGAAACTGAGGCAAGAGGGCAGAGGTGAGCTAGACTCCCTGTATGAGATGCCCTTCTAGAGTCCTGCAGCTGGGGTCCCACTGGAGGCCACCTCTCCTGGACGGAGAGGGTCTCCCTGAGCCTCACCCAGCCAGATCAGGAAACTGGGCAGGGGAGGAGGGAGCGCTGGACAGACCCAGGAACACAGTCACAGAGGCAGTGGCCACATAGAACCTGGGCATCTAGCAGAGGGGCTGGGGCAGGCGAAGGGCTTCCTCATGCCTCAGTTTCCCCACCTGTGTCCTATGAAAGAGTGGTGGGGTCTGTACCTCAGGAACCAAATGGGACCAGGAGGAGACCTTGGTATGCTCTGGGGCTGGTGGGCTTTAATTTACAGCAGGGGAAACTGAGGCTCCAGGAGAAAACACAGCCAGAGCTAAGCGCCCAGCAGCAGCCTCTGCACCAGGAGCCGCGCCGGCTTTGGATCTCTGGCTCTTGCCCAGAGAGTGCCCTGCCACCCTGGGCTGACCTGGTGCATCCCAGTGTCTGCTGCCAGAGGCCGGGCCTGACCCGGCAGGCTGGGTGCAGCTAATATTAGCAGCCTGACCTGGACCAGCGCGGCTCCCCCGCCGTCTCCCCGACACCTCCGCTCAGAGGTTTTGTTTCCTTTAAATCTCCTAATCACTGCACCTCATTTTGGGATTTAGAGGGCTTGTCGCCGGCTGACGGGGGCGACTGGATGCAGGCAGTGTGGAGCAGAGGCACCGTGCCTGCCCGGACACCCAGGGTTCCCTGGCCCTCGCCGGCAGCTCCCCTGGGATCTACTGGAGTAACCAAGGACTTGGCCGCCGAGGCCACCTGGCCTGAGCCCAAAGCTGTCACAGCTCATCGGCCACTGCACCTGGGATGAGGCCCTTCGACTGACCTGGCCCCAGCTCCTGCCTCTGCGCAGCTGAGATTAGATAACACCCATCAGGCTGGTCAAAGCAGAGGTGCTTGTCATCCCAGCACTTGGGAGACTGAGGCAGGAGGATCGCTGTGAGTTCGAGGCCAGACTGGGCTACATAGCAAGACCCCTGTCTCAAAACAAAGAGCAACACCAAGGGTGATAAAGCCCAGGGCTGCCGGCCGGAGCCTAGCGCCAGCAGCAAGACAGCAGGGGAGGCGGCAGCTGTGGCCACTGTGGACTGAGAAGGCCTGCGCCTGCCCCCTGCCTGGCCTCCACGCATGGGCAGGCGGCCCGGCTAGGTGCTCCCCACAACACACAGCACCCCACCGCGTCTTAATGACGTTCCCATTTTTATAGCCCAAATCCACCTTTCAGAGTTGAAACCCTGCGGAGCCCACAGGAAACAATGGCATTTCAGCACCTGTCTGTACCTGGCAGGAGAGGGACAGGCTTCAAAGCCGTGGGGAACAATGGCTGGAGGAATGATGGCCAGTGTCACAGCCGCGGGCCCTCCTGGAAGGCTGGAGTGGGTGAGCTGGGTCCCAGTGCAGGAAGGCTGGGGTGGGTGAGCTGGGTCCCAGTGCAGGAAGGGGAAGGGGGGAGAGGAGGAGGGGCTCAGTGGGACCCCTCTAATTAGAGACCTGCAGACATGACAGACTGGAGCCAGAATGGACGGCTGACCACGGCTCAGCTCTGCCACTACAGCCTGACAACAGCCACATGTCACCTGGACGTGACTGCATGGCTCTGTCCAAGAATGGCTATTTCTAGAGCTGTTTTGCACTGAGCTACATCCCCAGCTCCCTCCCTTTTCTATTCTTTATTTCAAGGTCTTGCTGAGTCACTCTAGCTGCTCGTGCTGAGCTGGAACTTGCGATCCTCCTGCCTCAGCCTCCCCAAGTATGAGATGACAGGCATGTGCCACTACACCTGGCTGACACTGAAACTTGAATTTCATATCATTTTCACATGTCATTAAAATAGTTTTTTCTTTTTCCTCCTTCCAACTATCAAAAAATGTAAAAAGTATTCTCAGCTTGTGGCTGAATAAAAGCAGGTGACAGGCTGGATGCAGCCCAGGGACTGTCACTTTGGGGGGTCCCAGGACAAAAGCCAGAAGCTGTCTGCTTGCCAGAGTGGCTGGGGACCACACGCAGTGAGACACGAGGTCACCCCTGTTGTCCACCTGCCTGCTGCCTGGGGGGCTCGGCCTGTGGCTGCCCTCGAGGGTTCACCCCGTCCTCCCCTGAGCACTTAGGAGCGGCTCCGGTCCTGCGTGGGGACCGTCTGACTCGGGCTCAGACTTGGACTCCGAGAGGTCACTGTGGGCTCTGTCTGCTTGAACAAATCCCTCCTCTGAGCCTCAGTTTCCTTATCTGTAAAAGGAGCTGCAGTTTCCAGGGAGACTCGTGAGGACCCCTGGGAAGTCAGGTGTCCCCCGAGGTGCCTAGCACCTGCCCCATGCAGGCTACGGGGCCGGCTGCCCTCGGGACAGTACACAATGCCCCCTGGCCTCATGTCACGAGGAGGAGCGGCTGGTGGGGAGACAGGGCTCCCTCTGCACTCCCAGCGGGCACCTAGCCTCCCCACCCCAGTCCTGCAGCCCCCAGGGAGGAGGGGACGGGCACCCACCGGTGTAGACCAGCTCGGCAAATTTCAGGCCCAGGCCCTGTTTGATTTTGCGCACTTCCCGGTCCATGGTGAAGGCCTCGATATCCAGGTGAGCGTGGTAGAGGATGGTCCCTGCTGGGGTCTCGTAGATACCTTGCCATTTTTCCAGGCAGGGGGAAAAGGAGAAAAAAGGGAGGGAGAGAGAGAAATGCATGAAACCCAAACTGTCAGCAAATGAAAAAAAAATAATAATGACTCATCTGACAGGAGACAAGCCGCTCGGACCCATTCACTCCCAGCTTGCTGCAAACGCGGCTGTCATTACGCTCACGCTGGGGCCACGACAGTCCACTCTGCGGCTTGTGGAGAAAATGTCTGGATGCCCCCCTTTGAAGCGGCCCTCAGACACTGGAAAATGACAGGGTTTCCGAGTGGAGCCCCCTCCTTCCGGACGCCTGCCCACCGGCCCGCGGCTGAAAACCTGTAATTAAACCAACTACGGCAGGGCCCAGAGCCCCAAATATCCCTTCCTCCCTTCCACTGGGAGCCGGGGAGGGGGTGCTGCACACACACACAAACACACACACACACACATGCACGCACTCACACACACTCACGCACATGACGTGTGCACACACCAGCCACCTTTAGCTAGCGGCTCCCTGGCAAGCACATCCCTCGAGAGACGAGGTGGCATGGGGCTTGCGAGACCGTCGGCGCTGGCCCCACTGTACAGACGGGGAAACTGAGGCCATGGGGAGAAGGGCTTGTGAGAGGGAGAGCTGGGGGCTGACTGCAGGGTCCCCAGTCAGCGTTCTCTGCTTGCTTGGGGGTCACCTGGACACAGAGGTCCAAACCCAGGAGGTCAGGGCGACAGGGACTTTTTCAGGTCCTTTCTGTCACTGCGCCTTGTTCTCCATTTATAAAACGACCTGTTTAGACCAGGCAGGGTCCAAGGGGGCGCTGGCCGGCGGGCTCGAAAGTGTGGGTGCCTGCCCGGCCCCAGTCTTTGGCCCTGCCCCTCAGAGCTCCCCGGAAGCTTCCTTCTTCCCACCGCTGTGGCACCCGGGAGGCCAGTTCTGCTGTCTGAAATGACCACCATGGCCTTTGCAGGCTGGTGGCTTTAAAATAAAATACAATAAGCCCCAGAGCGCGAACCAGCCCCAGGGATGAAGGCAACTCTGCTCCCGAGCTGCATGCACACAACCCTGAAAACGGTCTGTTGTGCATCCTGCGGCCTCTCGGTCCAGGCCTCTCAGAAACGAAAAGCCCCCACTGATCGGGCCTGACTGAGCTAACTTCGCTGCAAACCTGATATACAAGTGACCTTGGGCAGAAGCCTGTGTACAGAGGTGATAGCCATGCCCTATCTAGGGGCCGGATGGCCCTCTGCAAACTGCGGCTCCCGGAGCAGCCTTTGGGTTCGGAATGATCCAGTGCACCAATTTTACAGATGAGAAGGCTGAGGCCCCAAGAGGGTAGTGACCTGCTCAAAGTCACCTGGCCAACCACAGGAGAACAAGCCAGCACCCTCAGTGTCCTGTCCTGGGCCCAGCCTGCCCCTACGGACCTTCAGTAAGGAACCCTGTGTGCTCAGCGGGGCATGAAAGAAGCACTTGGGTTTGAGGTTTCAGTGACACGGGTGCCCAGACACCAGGTAGGGACACAATCCCACTGCCGTGAAGAAGCCCAGCCCATGGCACGCGTGGGGCCACTGCTCTGTTGGGGGACAGGATGGTTCTGTATTCTGATGGCCTCAAGCCATTAAGAAGGGCCCACCGGCCCTGCAGTCTGTTTGGAAAGACAGGCGCTGGCCTGGCCCGTCCCCCTGGCAGGGCCGGCTGAGCTCCCCAACCTCCCCCAGACGCAGACTCGAACCCAGCACCGAGGGTTAGAAACAGTGAGCCCGTTCTGCAGACTTCACAAAGCCCTGCCACGGAACCCCACTGCCGGCCGCGGAGGTGGAAGGGGACCCTCGCGCAGGCTGACAATACCGGGGGTCCGGCGCCACCCCCTGTGCCTCTCCCTCCTCCAGGGGACCACTGGAGAGCTGCAGCCCCGCTGTGTCCTCCCGGCTGGGCCCTGAGCCGGAAGTCTTACAGAGAGCCCAGCTCAGCCCAGCTGTGCGCCCTTCACAGGCAGCAACCTGTCTGGAAAACAAGGTTGGGGTTTCTACCCCTGGAGGGGTACGAAAGGTCCTGAGAGCAGCACCTGCGCGGGGTGTCCAGGTGAGCCTGCAGGCTGATGGCCCTGTAGGGACAGACCCTTGGTGCCACTTCCTGGTGAGGAGCAGGAGGAGGAGGAGGAGGAAGAGGAGGAGGAGGAGGAGGAAGAGGAGGAAGAGCAGGAGGAAGTGGAGGAGGAGGAGAAAGAGGAGGAGGAGGAAGAGGTCGAGGAGGAGCAGGAGGAGGAGCAGGAGGAGGAAGAAGAGGAGGAGAAAGAGGAGGAACAGGAGGAAGAGGAGGAGCAGGAGCAGGAGGAGCAGGAGGAAGAGGAGGAGGAGGAAGAAGGGGGACACAGAGGGCCAGAGTCACGACAGCCCATCGCGATGTCCCTTAGGAAAGGAGACCAGAGCCGCAGGAGCTAAGAGCACCCAGGGGCCGGGGTTGGGGCAGAGGCAGCTCTACCTGGGCCCCAGACAGGCTGTCACCTGGGAGGCAGCGGCAGAAGGGGCCCAGACCGGGCAGTGCAATTAGCCCTGGCTCCTCTCCTCAGGAAGTGTCACAGTTAATTGCCACTGGTCAGAAAGCCTGGCCCTTTGTGCACAGGGGTGCATGGGGTGCGTTTTAAAGCTCTCCCCTCTCTCTGCAGGGGCCCAGGGGTCCCCATGATTTCTGTATATTTCCTCCGGGAGGAAAAATGACTTAAAAAAAACAGTGACAGAAACCCGACGCTTACATACGGTGGACTTGGGGCTTTTGACAGTCGGCACACGAACCACTGCGCAAAACACAGGCGGCAGTGACAGCTGCATCTCCATGCTGCCGCGGAGGAGACAGACACCTTCCGAGTGACACACACCGCGGCTCCAAGTGTCTATTTTCATCTCCCCGTGTTTACAGGAAGAGACAGAGGTGTCAGCAGAGCTCTGGGAGCAGCTTCAATCACACCGTAATTACCGCCAGCCGGGGCGGGAGCTGCGGGCGCGGGCGGGCAGTGGACGGAGGTGGGGATGGCACATCTGTTCTCTCGGGGCTGCCAGGTTAGCCCGGCTGGAGAGAGGCGGCAGAATCGAGTGGGATGCCAAGCCGGCAGGGTCACCACGGGGGTCGGGGCACCTGGGCCAGGGGGAGTGACCTGGAAAGGGAGGACGGGGAGGCTGGCCGCAGCCCAAGGGCTCTCCTCGTAGGTACCAGGGCAGCAGGTGGTTGCTATGGTGATGGGAGGCAAATCAAGGTGATGCTCCGGACATCCTGTGCCCCTGGTGCCCTGGGAGTCACAGAGGATCTGAGGCTCTGCTCCCTGGGCTCCCTCCCGCCACCCTCCTTCAGGAAAGTTCCCCCTGAACTGGGGACAGAGGCTGGAGCATGCAGAGGGCAGCGGGGGCCACAGCAGAGGCAGGGGTGAGGCAGGGCAGGCTCCTTCCTCTGCCC
The DNA here is from genome assembly GCA_004027455.1 of Hydrochoerus hydrochaeris. Classification (NCBI taxonomy): domain Eukaryota; kingdom Metazoa; phylum Chordata; class Mammalia; order Rodentia; family Hydrochaeridae; genus Hydrochoerus; species Hydrochoerus hydrochaeris. The sequence goes on along the minus strand of PVLA01009584.1, from coordinate 25,634 downwards.
CGCCGTCTGCTCCCACTGATTTCATTTACTTCACTTACTCGCACCCTCCAGAGTTAAAAAGATAATGTGGCAATGAGATAGGAAGAGCCTCAGTACAGCCAGGGCCCCTCCACGGGCTTCCTCAACCTCTCTGCCCCGCAGCCCCTCAGCCCTGCAGCCCCGAGCGCCTGCCGAACAGGCCACCCTAGGCCCAGCCTTCCAGCACTGCCCAGTCTCCCTCACCCCCCAAAAACGCAAGCCCTTAATGAATTTCAATGACAAGCTCTGTAAAATCAATACGAATGACACTTTCCTTGGTACACCGAGGCACGGACCACAAGGTACCCTCTCTGCCCTCACACAGGATCAACGGCTGCTCCCGTTACCGTCCATGTAAGGGACACCTGGTCACAGATGAGTCCACAGCACCATCCCTCATCTACCTTTCATACAGAGAAGTCAAAACAGGGTACACCCTAAAATTACCAAGCAAGGAAACAGGCAAGGTGAACTCGGGGGAGGTGGGGTGGAGCCTGGTTCTTCCTCCGAAGGCTGGAATCTCAGAGAGGCAGAGCAGCTCGCCTGGGGCCACCCGGCAAATTCTCGGGAGCCAGAACCCTGATTTCCTTCCCCAGCGAGTTGTAGAGCTCTCAGATTAAATTCTGAGTTTTGAGGACACCCTCTCTCCAGAGGTGCATACGCAGATGGTGTGTGCCACAGGGACCTTTTCCTGGGTGGGCCGCAGGAAGCAAGGGGGAGGGACAAGCTAGTACTGATTTCGTGGCTCTGGCCACCAAGAGGATGATGGATGATACCCGTCACCCAGTTCTGGGCAACGGAGCTGAGTCCACCACCAAGTATAGCACCTCGGGTCATTTCACAGATAGAGGAGTTGAGGCTCAGGTCTGACAGGACCCTTAACACCAGCTCTCTCTGCGTCTCCCCTGGGCCTCCCAGGGCACAGACCCCACCAGGACACCTAGGGTGCCTCCCACCCCCTTTCCAGGCCCAGATGTCCATTCCACATGGAACCAGTGGAAGCCTCTTCCAGGATGTCCTCCTAGAACCGCTCAGTCCTTCATCACCACCCCCAATACTGCCATGTCACAGTGACCTGAGGCCAGTCCTTATCTTCCCAGCATCCTCCCCATGGGGTAGCAATCCTGATCAGCTCACTGTGTCTGCCAGCAGCACCAAGCTGTCCCTGAAGTCAACAGGATGTGCAGCAATTGATTAATGATGCCTGCCACATGCTTGGGAAGGGCATGAAACGCAGTACTGCACTGGATGTCACTGAACCACAATGCCCACTCCCAGAAGGGCCTTGCTGCTTTTCTGCTCACCCAGCGGCCCCTGGGGACTGGCTGCTGTTTACCAAGTGCCACCTTTGCACCTGTTCCTGCTATTATCTGAGAGTTTGAAACTGGGTCAGTCTGTCTTCAGAGCTCCTAGCCCTCTTCTCCACAACCCCTAGGCAGGGGCATCAGCCTTGGTCCTGTCACGGAGAGACCTGGGACTTGGAGCGAGCTCTCTCCCCTCCCAGAGCCTTGGTTTCCCCCTCTGTAGGATGAGGTGTGCTGGTCTCTGGCTCCCCAAGGTCCCGCCCAGCTCTGCCTTGGAGGACACCCATTGTGCTGTCTCCCAAGGGCAGGTGGAGACAAAGCGGACATTTAATTAGATGTTAAATAGGTAAGAGACAAAGTAAGGCAGGAGAAAAGGCAGCAGCTAATTAGCGACATTGTTCTGCAGAGGCCATCTCAAGAGTTTCAATTAGGTTGTTTCTTATGGATAACAGCCCGGGAGGGGAAAGCCCGGGACAGAGGGAAAGTGGCTTCCTCCTCCCTCACACCTTCTCAGATAAAATCCAACAGGTTAGAGCCAAAATGATTCCCAGGCTGACTGGACTACATTTGGGGAAACTGAGGCCCGGAGATGCCCGGGGTATAGCAGGGCGTACCTGGCACCGAGGCCCCTGACATCACCCCCCACACCAGCTCTCACCCTACGGCTCACTTTTGCCCATCAGCCCTCTCGGGATTTTAGGGTCCCAGCAAAACGTCCAGCGGAAGGAGCCTCAAAGGGGGGGATCTGAGAACCTGTCAGAGGGGCTGTGACTGCTGAAACACTGTCCTCTGCCCTTTTAGTGTCACCTGCCACCCCAGGACGTTTTAACACACACTGGCAGCTTCCCAGTCACTAGATGGGGACACTGAGTCCCAGGCAGGAGGGCGCCACACGGTGAACCGGCTGTTGAGTGGGAGGCCCCCACTCTGTCCCTCCTCAGCCTCAGTGGCAGCCACTCCCCCCTACCACTGTCCCTGGGTGAAAGCCGCGGCCCCTGGGCCCTTCCCCCTGCTGCTCGGCGGCCCACAGCGCCCACCCCTGGCAGGAGACTGCCCTGCCGGCTGGGCTGGAGCGAAGCGGCCTTAATGACCACGAAATCGGCCCTGCACGGTCCGCCCTCCGAACACAAGGGAGCCTGACCTCTGGGTCCCTGTGCAATGGGGCACCAAGACTTGGGCGGCAACAGCCACGGTTCCCACGTTGCTGAAGCGCAGTGCCCTGGGGCGCTGGGCCCACTCACCTCGGGACTTCATTCCGATGAAGCGGTTCTCCACGATGTCGATGCGGCCCACGCCGTGCTTGGCCCTGTGGGAAGAGCACGTCACACCTGAAGGCCCTGGGGCGGGGCTCTGATGTGCCTGCCCAGGAGCCCCCCACCCGATCCAAGCGCCCCTTGTACAGATGGGTAAGTTGAGGCCCCGGGAGAGAAAGGATTGCCTGGGTCCCTCTGAGTTCAATTAGCTTCTTTGATTCTCTCTGTCCTGGGCCTGCCAGGCCCCAGCCCTCACCATACCCATCTTTTATTTTGCCCTGATCCCGGGCCCAGCCATGGTCCTGGAACCCCGGGGCCCTTGGCCAAGGCTGTCACCTAGGTGGGCCGAGGAGACCAAGAGGGGATGAGGAGGACTCTCCTGTGGGACCCTCCCTGAGTCCTGGGGCTCTGGGGCTAGGGGTGAGGGCATGGCCTGCCCTCCTGGGCCCCTGCCCCTCGGCTGTGACCACCAGCTGCCAACGTGGTCCACGCCTGCCGGACGTTGCAGCTCATGGGAGTCCAGGTGGTGGCAGACACTCACGCGACTTCATTCAGGTACAGGAAGAGCTCCAAGGAGGTGCTGTGGGTGGTGCCATCCTGGACATTGGTCACCTTCACGGGGACCCCTGGCAGATCAGAGGGAGGGTCAGCCATGGGCCTGGGGCTGGGACTGAAGCTTATGCGACCGCAGCCCCACCTCCCTCAGCCCGCAGCCCCACCTCCCTCAGCCCGCAACACCCGCCACTGCATGTGACAGACACAGAGTTCAAATGCTCCTTCCAAGCCCTGTGAGGCTGAGGCCCGGCAGGGGAGAGAAGGGGCCGAGGGAGCCCCCCAGAATGAAAGGGAAAGTGCAATAAAAACGCTCTCCCCACCCTCCATTCTCCTCACCCCTTTTGCATTTAGGGGCTGTGAAATTGGAACCAGGCCCTGAACTAATTGAATTTCACGCCCCACCATTGTCTTAGGCCTACAGCCCCTTCTGTCCCACCGGTCCTGGTCCCGGGGCCGCCTGGCCAGGGTGCAGCGGGGTCCTGGCGCACATGCACCGCAGCCCCCTTCCACATCTGTCAGGCGGACCCCCGACCCGGACCCTGGTACCCCAAACCCACACCGCGGCCACCTGACAGATCGGTGAGCCGGGACCCACCCTGGGGCAGGGAGGTGCCGTGGATTCTGAGCAGTGGGGGTCCAGGGTGGCAGGAGGGAGGCGGCGGCAGAGGCAGGGGAGGGCGGCAGGGCCGGGCTGGGCTGGGCCATGTCCAGGGGGGTGGCAGGCCGGGCTGGGGGCTGATGGGTGGGTTCGGGGTTGACTTTGAATAGTGAGGGCACCTTCTCGGGCGGTGTGAAATGAGCAATAAATGTATTAGGGACTAACAAGAGGGCTGTAACAGCCACAAAGAAAAGCTGCTCAAAGTTGGCGGCTAATCTCCCACCCATCTGCCCGGCTCATTACCATGTCGCCAGCCCCCGGGTGCCAATCAGCCCTCAATAGCCCCTTTCGGGTCTTTATTAGCCGGGCGCCGCTCCGCGGCCTGCACTCAAGGCGCTGTCAGCGCCGCCATTCTTCACCCCATTTCCAGGGGTTTTATAACTTGGTTGTAAATTGCTATTAAATGTAAGTCTGCCCAATAATGAACCCTAAGCCCCTCTCGCCACCCCCTCCCCTCTCCCTTTCTCTCCCTCCCTCGGTCCTATTATCGTGGCCCCAGATAAGAGGTGACATTGTTGGTGCTGCTGCCCGAGAAAGCCTCTTAGCCTTTAAAATAGTTAATAATTAGATTAAAACTTCAAATAAATTAACTAGAGAGTGAATGGGAACGGGGCAGGGCAGGGCCCTCCCCTCCTCTCTTTTCTCCTTCCAGACTGTCCCTCGGTCCTGACAATGGGTCACACTGCTCCTGCAGCGCAGCCTGCAGAGCTGCCTGCCCTCCGGGACCCTCTGCAGCCTCCCAGAGCCCCGCGCCCGTGCGCAAGGAGTGGCCGGCCCCCCGTGTGCTCAGGGACGCCGGACACGGGCAGGCAGAAGGCACCCGAGAGGGACCCGGGCTCCCACTGCCTCTGCCCCCCTCAGGCCTCTTTGAACCCCAGGAGGCGTGATGTCGCCCCTGCTGGGCCTGGAGAGGGGACACTAAAGGACCAACAGTACCCAGATGGGGTCTGCGCCCCAAGCCAAGCTGCTCATCAAGGTGGCGCCAGCTCAGACCCCCGGCTGATCCTCTGCCTCCCCCCAACAGCCTGTTGCTTCCCTCGCCCCAGCCTCGTCTCTAGGAGCCCTGGGGGAAGGCTGAGCCCCTGAGCCCCATTCCTCTGACTTCCTGCTCCAGCCCAGAGCGGCTCTGTGGACAGACAGTCGGCCTCCGGGCCTGGCCTTGGTTCTGTGAACACCACCTCCTCCAGGAAGCCTTCCTGCGTCTCCAGGGTCCCCCTCCACACCCGCAGCCTGCTCTGCCCTGGGTCCACGCTGTGCCCTACCTCCTTCCTTCAGGGAAGGAGTGGACCATGGTGCCCAGCCAGAGGTCAGGCCGGCCAGCAGGCACTTCCTGCTGTGAGGACAGAAGGATGAGGGGGGCGGGACCGCACCACACAGACCTCATCCTGTACCAGGGACACGTGGCCCCCTTTTACCTGCCATTGGCAGATGAGGAAACTGAGGCCCAGGAAAGTCCAGGGACTTTGTGAATCCACAAGCAGCTGGTGAGCGGCCGCTCAGGAACTAGAAGGTTCCCAGGCCTGGCATGACGAGGTGCCAGAGGCCGCACTGCCCAGGGACAGGGACTGCCTGGACTCCGGCTCCCAGAGGGCCTGGGTCGGCCCTCCCTGGACCCCCAGCAGCAGTGCGTACCTTTCCTGAACTCTATCTCCAGGATGTCGGGGGTGTTGGGGGCTTTGGCAGGGTCCTGGGTCTTGGTGTAGAGCCCGGGAGGAGCCTGGTTCTGAAACAAGAAAGCAGGAAGAGGCGTCAGAGCTGCGCCCGGAGAAGCCTGCACCCCGATCCCCTGCCAGCCCCTTCCTGCAGGCACCGGCACCCCCCAGCCCTCTCCAGAACCAGGGCCCGGGGCTCCCCAGCCTGGAGTGAGCCTTGCTTGCCAGGGGCCTGTGAAACAAAGGGCTGGAGAAATCAATTTTTCCCCTCAACTTGATCTCATCTTTTTCTGACGCCCCCACAGCTGGAGGTAGGAGAGCAGGAGAGAAACAAGTCAGGAGGAAAGTGCCACTTGGGGAGAGTCGGGCGGTGCCGCGCGTCCCGGCTTCCCGGGAGCAGCCACACGCACACTCTCTCCGGCGCCAGGAATTGGGGTTTGTTCTGCACTGACCGCAAAGCTAATGACTGCGCGTGACCCCAGCAGGTGCTCTGGCGAGGCGAGCGTCCCGGGGCCCCTGAGGTTAGTACTCACAGGGAGAACAGAGAGGAGCAAAGCGGAAACCCATTTGAAAACCCATCAGCCCTTCTGCGTATTTGTGCTCGGCCACCGTGGAAAGGGGCCTGTCCCCGAGGGAAGGAGGGGACGGGGCTGCCGTCCCTCCCGCGGGCACCCGCAGTCCTGAGGTCTGCCCCTTCCAGACCCACGCTCCTCTGCATGTCGCTTCCGAGCACGGCAGCGTCTGAGGGATGCCGGCCGTGCGCTGACACCCCCCGAAGATGATGGCCTTGAGACTAGGGTACCCAGGGGCTGTGTCACATGCACCTCTTCCTGGCGCCCAGCATGGCCAGGAGGGACCCACGAGGCGCCCACCAAGTGCTGGCCGGGATAGTGGTACCCAAGCCAACAGGGCCATGGGCACGGGGCCTTGGACCAGGCGCCTTACCTTCCAAGCCTCAGTTTTCCCGTCTGTACAATGGGGAAATTAGGTGGGCACGTGACTATCTTATAAATTGTGTGAACATTCATGAGAGCATGTCCCACCACAGGGCTGTGCCTTGGCAGGAAGGACAGCCAGCGATGTCCCCTAGGGGCCCTCCAGAACATGCCTCAGGTCCCCCTTGTGGTCCCTTTGCCATTCATTGGCTGAGTGACAGGCCAACCTGGTCTCCCTGACTGTCTGGCTTTCGGCACTGAAAGTGCCGGGTCCAAAGAGTCCTTGGGGCCTGGGAAAACCAGGAAGGTTCATCCTTCAGCCCTGCTTCTGTGGTCAGAGGCTGTGACGAGACCCCTGCCCCTCTGTGATCCTCAGCCCCTTCAGACGCTCCCATCTGTGGCCAGGACACGGGACCCAGGACCCACCTTAAACGCAGACCCTGGGGGGCCAGAGGGACCCTCCAGGAGCCCTGGCCCTATGCCTGCATGGCCCAAACCACGCCCAGACTCTGAGCCAGGACTGGGGAAAGGCCAGGCTCCCGCCACCTTCCTGGGGCACACGCCGGGTCCCTCCTCAGCCCAAAGAGCGACAGAACCAGGCTGGGTCTTGGGGTGACGGCAGGGCCCTGCTGGCCCCGCCTCCACCTGGGCTGTGCAGGGTTCCCACAGTGCGGTGCCTGCCACTTCCTCCGCCAGGCGGCTCAGAGATGCCAAGGGTCCCGTTTGAGAGGACAGAGGAGACGGAAGGCGGCGGCGGGGCCGGGAGGGCGAGTCCCCTCCGCGGCGGAAGTGGCAGCAGCGAGCCAGCGGCAGCCTGACGGCTCCGATGAAATAAAATAACTAAATAGAGAGATAAAGCGACATTTGCTCTGCATGCCGAGGTGGCCGAGGTGGCCGGGCGCCTTCTTTTTTTTTTTTAACTCTCCCTCCTAAAAGCCCAGTTCAAATGACAAATAGTTTGTTGGCCAGTATCAATGCCATCTATTTATCCATCCCAGCGGGGGCCTCACTTCCAATGTCATCCTGGGGGGGACCAGGAGTGAGGGGGGGCAAGGGGGGCGGGGAGGGGGCGAAAGAAAGCATGAAACAGGGTCCGAGAAGGAGAGATTGGAATCAAATGGCCCATGAACTAAACCATGATGTAGAGGCACGATCGGTGCGGCAAATGGTTTATTCATCCGTCAGCCGCGCGGCCGGCGACTGAATGAACTCTTTCACTGTGGGCCGTATAAAGTTAAAGCGAGTAAATTTCTATCTTTCTTCGCATTAGCTGCCTCACTGCCCTTCAATCAGCCCTCACGGAGGCAGAAAATGGCTCAGCCATCTGCCTGCAAACCCTCCCTGCCTGCCCCAGCCAGGGCCTTTTTTGGGAGGGGGGAGGGGTACCGGGTCCCTGGAGCTCAGCTCCCAGAAGCCCTGGGTGGGGGTGGGGGTGGGGGTGGGGGTGCGCCAGGCTGCTCTGACATCCCGGGACCCGCGGGTGGGCCCTGGGGTTCAGCGTCCAGCACGGAGCCCTGGGGCAGCCGCCCCTGACCCCCTGCCAGGTGGGCTGGGCGCTGGGCGCCCCTCACCCACACCTCACTGGGTGGGTGGGGTCCACGGGAGTACCTCGACCCCAGAACGGAGGCCTTGCCCTGTGCCAAGCTGAGCCCTGGGGAGGTGGCCTGGTCTCCTGCTCTGGGCACGAGGACCCCAAGGCTCCGTGACAGGTGGGGAGCCTGCCCCACATTGCCGAACAACAAGAAGCCAAGCTGGGGTCAGCACCCAGGTCTCCCATGTCTAGGACCACAGTGCTGAGTGGGTGGCAGCACCCTTAAGGACTGTGACACTCACAGTAAGAAGGCCACGGCCTCCTCTGGCCTCAGCCCTGCTCCCCCATCCAACTCTGTTCTGGGGCTCCTGTTCCTCTCTTGGGGAGCAGAGGGCTGCCGTCTGCTCAGACATGGGTGGGGAGCGGCTTCCTAGCGTGCAAGGCCTGGCGGGACGCCGGCCCAGCCTCCAAAGCCCCCCTCGGCGCTGACTGACTGGCTAATTAGAGGTGCTGGCCTCCGTGTCGTGGGGTCAGCAGAGCATGAACTGGAAAACCTGTGGCCAGCAGGCAGCAGGGCCGCAGGGGCCTTCAGCCCTCGGGTACAGGGGCGCAAGTTCTTCTGAGTGACAGGTGTGGGCCACGCGGGAGGGTAGGCAGGGACAGGGCCACTGTCCAGCAGCTGGCACCCTGAGGAGTCCCACTCCAGGCCTCAGTCTCCCCACTCACAAGAGGAGGGTGCACATAGCCAGGGGAGCCGGAGAAACACTAAAGCCGGGCCTGGCGCTGGTACATGTGATACTGTGGCAGCTGCCACCAGCCAAGGGGATGGTTCTGATGCAGCCCCGATTAGCATCTGGGGGGCTCTTTGGAGACCCCATCCTCACCCACACCACCTGAGCATCTAACCTTGCTGCTGCCCCTGCTAACAAACATGTCCCCCCAGAAGTGCCCCTAACCTCAGCCAGGCCGCCCACCCTGCCCCAAGGCTGCAGGCCAGGGCGCGGGGCTGGGGGCACCCGGAGATGCCCCCACCAGACTCACAGCTAACTCTCTCCTTTCCCCTGCCTTTCCCACTTCCCACAGAGGCAGGGGACACGTGCAGAAACCCCCAGGAAAGAGACCCCAAAGTTCACACAGGCCTGTGGCCCGGCCCAAGAGGTGGGGACAGGGAGGCCATGGCGCGGGTATGGAACTCAGACCCAGACAAACGGGTCCTGGGGCTCCAGGCCCCCACCTTGGAGGCGGCAGCCGGGCCGGGCGGCTCAGGGCTGGTGGGCACAGGCTGGGTCCTCCCACAAGTGTCTCATCTGCCTAATGACGTCTTTATTGTGTCCTGAGCGCACACTCCCTCTCTGTGTCGCCCTGAAATATTTCCTCCCCTATTCATCCCAGCGGCAATTAGCAAAAGAGCACGGGGAGGGGAGGGAGCTAGAAAGCTGCGGCCCAGGGCAGGCGGGGGCGGCTCCAGCCCGCGACCACCCCCGTGAAATTTCAAATTAGGCTACAGACTCGTGGGACATCACGAGCGCCCCCACCGCAGCGGCCGGGAATAATTACCTTGGGGTTCTCCAGGATGCCGGCCTCGTAGCTGAGGGGGGAGAGGGAGAGCGGTCAGTCGGGAGGGGACACGGTGATGTCACTGCCCTCTCTAGGGCAGGGCCCACAAGTCCTGTCTGCCCTGTCCTCTCTGCCCAGGCATCTGCTGCCAGCTGCACCTGGGGCTTTGGGGCCACCCGGGGGCTGTGGGAGGCAAGGGCTGTCCTGGGGCTCAGCTCATGGAGTGTGGGCTCTGCCACCGGGCACCTTCCCACGCTGCCCCTTCTGCCTCAGCTCTTCCCTGCGCCCTGGTGTTCTCACTGCCGATGTCCGGAGCGGCCGTCCACGTGCTCCGGGGCAGGCCAGGCTGCCGGGACGCTGGGGAGGGGGCCTCACCTGATGTGCATGAGATTCTCATCCATGCTCCACGGGCTCTTGGGGGTGACGGGGACAGGGATTCCGTGTTGCTGCGGACGAAAGAAAGCACAGGCTGGCTTGAGGCAGCCAGGCTCAGAGGTGACAGCCGGGCTCAGTGCCTCAGTTTCCTCATGGTGCCAGACAGCCTGACTCTGTGGCCTCCACACAATGAGGCCCAGGCCACCTCCCTCCCTGCTGGGGCTGCCCGGGGATTGGGGGCCCACTGCTGTATCCCACAAGACCCACGCCTGAGGCCAGGGAGGGCAGGAGTCAGAGGTCAGAGTCCCTTCCAGAAGACTCAGTCATCTCCAACAGCGGCAAGGCCAGGGGATCCCAGCTCTGTGAGCCCCACACAGCCCCTGAGCTGGGGGTAGAAAGGCCCGGGCCCCGGCTCGGGTCACGCTTTGCTCCCCAAATGCTCCACCCCATCACTTATGCAGGCAAGGCCCACCCCACTCAGCACCTGGGGCAGAAGGAAGACCGCAGGACCGAAGGAAGACCGCAGGACCCCAGGAGACTGCGCCCAGGCGGGGCCGGCTCTGCGGAAGCCATTGCTCAGCCCTGGGCTGCGAACCTGTGACAGCCACTCAAGAACCCTCCTCCAGGAGAAGCTGCACTTCCTCCATCCCCACTTTAACTGAAAATGAGGCTTAAAAACCAAAGAGGATAAACCCTGCGTCTCCAGCACTCCCAGAAGAACTTGCTTTAAAAACAAGTCAGAACAAGCCCCGTGTGGTGGTGTGTGACTATGATCCAGCACTCTGGGAGGCTGAGGCAGGAGGATCACAAACTGAAGCCTCGCTCAAGCAACTTGCTGACTTAGCAAGACCCTGTCTCAAAATTGAAAATGAAAAAGCCTGAGTATGTAGCTCAGTGTGAAGGTCAGAGTTAACCCCGACACTGCAGTCCCCCCCACCAAAACCCCCAAACAAACACCACAACCTCTACTCTAGAACACCCCATCTGCAGGCTGTCTGAGGTTGGGGACGTGCTCAGCCCTGCAGTGGCTGGCGGGGCACCGTCCTCCCTGCTGGGTGGCTGGGGGCTCACAAAGCCACCGGCCAAGTCCCCTGGAGCCTTGCTTTTGGGGTGGCACGGGGACCCTGCTTTCTCCCGCCGTGGGTTGCAAGCATCGGGAAAGGGGAAAGGCAGGCGACCTGGACGCAGCCGTCACAACCGGAGGACCTAGGAGGGCGTCTGTTCCCGACCACCCCACCCTGCCTGGCACCCCCAAATCTCCCGCGGTAACTAGAAAACAAAGCCCCTTCCACGCAGGGCCAGGAGGCCGCCCAGCGACCACCTCGCACTCTGCTGTTCACTTTTTGATTAATTACGACAACCGGCGCGGGCAGCCTGGCCGCTCCGCCTGGCCCGGTGGACGGGGCGAGGCAGCCGGCGCGCTGCGCACATCTTGGCCGGAGCCTCCTGAGTACCTTTCGGCCTTGAAAACAGAGAGTTTCAAAGCCGCATTGATTTTTCTGTTGTTGTTGCCTCTGTTTCAGCTCCTGGCTGGCTCTGCGTCTCGGACAAAGCCTCCTGTCTGCTCAGGGATTCTGGTCACTTCCTGGGTGGCTCAGCCTCTGCTTTGAGAACCAACTCCAGAGACGCAGTGGCAGACCAAGGGGGCCGGCACCATCTCTCCCCGGAAAAACCTTTTCCTGCTCCAAAGGTTCAGGGGACGGCGGCTAAGCCCAGTGCCATCTCCCCGAGTCCTGAGGAGAAGGAGGGACCCCAACACTTGAAATTCGTCTCTGCCAGGAAAGCCTGGGGGCCGCTCCTTCAGGCAGGGTGCAGGTGGTCAGCCCTGGCCAGCCCTGGCCGGACCCAGCGAAGTAGCGCGTGGGCCTCGCGACCATTATTCTTAAAGATGAAACCGCGCCTGAGCCCGCCGCCCCGGGGAGCCCGCCGCCCCGGGGAGACGGAGTGGAGGAACATCGCCTCGCCAGCCTCCGCGGTGTCTTAATAGCGCTGCTATTTGATGATTTGTTTGGCAACATATGGCTTTGCTCCTGTAAACTCCCCTCTTAATAATAAGACGACAGATGGCGGGGAGACTTTCCTCCCAGCGCTCCGGGCCCTAACGCGATACTGGCGGCCGGGACAGGGCAGCATTCCCGCCGCGTCCCCTGCCACCCCGCACCTTGGCGGCTGCGGGAGCGCACAGCGGGCCCCTGGCGGCTGCTATTTAAAGCCCTGCACAATTTCCTGGTGCGTCCATGCAGTTGCTTTTCCCGGTCTGATTGATCGAGGCTGTTTGTCAAGGGCTGCCATGGAGTCGCTAAAAAGCAAGGTACCCGGGGAGCCGCTAAGGATCTCAACACAAAACTTCGAATGTAGTTTATTGTAACTTGTACTTCAAAAGGGCTGGAGCCACACAAAAGGCTTTGTGTGCCATTCAAGTATCTACCTGTCCCTGGGAAAGCACCTGGGACAATTAGCATCCAGGTCACCCAAGTGCAGAGAATAACATCTTGCTCAGGAAACGGGCATGGCGAGGACTATGCCTCCACGTGGCCAGCGGAGGGGACAGGTGTCCCTGCCCAGGGAGGCAGCTGGGCCAGAGATTCAATCCCCAGGGCAACGGGTCCGTCCTGGCCCAATGTCACCAGCCCAGACGCAGGGCTGGGCCAAGAGGGCAGCGGTGAGCAGAGCCCCGGAGGGCAGTGGGGCCCCTTCTTACCTTGGCGTAGTCCATGAGGTCACTGCGGCCCCTGAAGCGGTTGTAGAACTCGGGCATCCTCCAGGGAGCAATGACCTGCATGCAGAGCGCAGGGTTAGGACAGGATGCCAAGCTGCCAGCTTCTCCTGGTCCCTAATGGGCATGGCTGGCTTCCTTGGTTGGGTCACAGTTCTGGTGACCACATGGGGGCATCTCTTGCTGGTCCCCTAAGAGGATGCAGTCCATGGGGTGGGAGGGGAGTGTCCAGTAAACAGGAGAGGATACCGCAGCCACCCTGAAGAGGCAGGACTGCTGTGCCTCAGTTTCCCCAGGTGAGACCTTAGGGTCTGAACTAGACACAAAGACCCTTGTTGGACTCTGGCATCCCAGGGGTGTCTTATCCTCCTGAGCAGGGGACAGAGGGGGCTCTAAGGTGATGGAGGCCCTCTGAGCTACAGGGATCAGGGCGGGGACCCTGAGGAAGAGCCGCTCACACCTGGGGCTCACAAGCCCCCCACCTCTGACTGCAGGGAGTGGCCTTTGCTGGGTGTTTCAGGTCCAGGAGAAACTGGGTCAGTATCTGGGCTGGGGAGCTGGGGTGCAGCGTCCCCACCCTAGAATGAGCAACCCTGGGCCAGCATCAGCTCGGGGAGGGGGACACCCCGAGTCCCAGTCCCTGCTCCGGCCCCCAGCACAGCCCCACGGCAGCCCCTGGGCTTAGCCTCCACAGATAAAAGACCAGAAACAGGACACCCCGGGCCCTCCAGCCAGCGTGGGAACCAGAGACTCAGAGAGGTGGGTGTCGGGGTTCAGGGGCCCAGGACAGCCACAAGTCAACAGCAGCCACTGTCAGAGGCCTCTTGGTGGCCCGGTGGCCCAGCATGTGGGGTCAAAGCAGAGCATTAGAGCTCATTACCAAGCCCCTCGGGGCCACGTGCGGCCCCAGGCGGCTGCCCGCCGGCAAAGGGACAGAGACCGCACCGAGGGACAGCCGGGAAGTGGGCCCCGAAGTGGCCACAGAGGAGCTAAGTCAAAGTCGCCACGGCCGCTCACAGCCCGCACTGAGTCCTGAGGCGGGTCCCGGGGGCCAGGGGGGAATCGAGGAGGCCGAAGGCCCGTTAAGGGCCTGTGCACGTCGCCTCCAAGCCGGGCACTCACATCTTGGATGCGCGGGGTTCTATAAAACAGGTGACTGGGGTGCCGCCACCTGCTTCCTCTCATTCAGTTTCTTCAATGTGGCTGCTGGGAAAATCACACTGCAGGGCTCACACATGCAGCCTGGCCCAAGAGGGGCAGCAGGAGCAGAGTAGACAGTGCCCATGCGGCCTGGCACCTAGGTGACGGGCCACGGGCAGGGGCGGGACATCCCAGGGAGTCTCACGCCAGGACAGGGTCAGCCATGGGCAGCCGGGAGAGGCCAGGGCACACCTGTGCCTAGAAACCGGGGACCCCATCCCGGAGCTGTCCAGGCCTGCACTCCGGGACATCGAGGGCCATGGCAAAGGGCCACCAGGCACCTCCGAGAAAAGGTGACCAGGGAGAGCAGAGTGACCCCGCAGAGCACCCATCCCAGGCTCCCCAACACGGAGAGGGGCCCTGGGTCCCAGTGCCCAGCGCTGGGGGCAGAGGCAGTGTCTCACCTTAATCTGGGGGGCCAGCGAGTAGCAGCTGAGCTCGAACCGGATCTGGTCATTGCCCTGAAACACAGGACACAGAACCGTCAGGAGCCACAGGGTCGGGGCAGGCGCGGTGCCGGGGGAGGGGACGCTCGCGCACGTGCCCGTCTCGGCGGCAGCCCATGGAAAGACAGAGGCTGAGGTGGGAAGCCTGCAGGTGGGACTCAAACCCAGGGCCCCCCGCCTGGCTCCCAGCCCTGCGGCTCCGGGGAGAGCAGGAAGCCCGTGCCCGTGCGCTGGTGTCCACCCCAAGCTGGGCGTCCCTCTTCCCTTCCTCAGCGCGTATTTGTGAGGCATCATAAAGGCATTCGCCCTGGGGAGCTGACAAGCTCACCCACCGCGGCCCAGCCTCGGTGCCTCCCCTCCCCCTCCCCGCACCCCCTCCCTTCCCGTTTGTACCCCTCCCTGTCCCCTGCTGTGTGCTGTTTTGCTCTTTATACTTTGGATTTCTCCTGGAAGAGAAACCATGTGATCTCTGAGCTGATTCATTTCACATACCATGATGGTTTCAGGGGCATCACTTCCCTACAAACAGCGCAAGCGGACCCTTCTTTACGGCAGCATAGTACTCTGCCACGTATTCATGCACTTTCTCTAGCCACTCATCTGGTGAGAGACACAGAGGTGGCTTCCAGGACTCAGCTGGGTGGAGCTGTTGTGTGGGACTTGTGTGTGCACGTCAGTGTGTGTGTGGCACAATTCAGGGGTACATGCTGCAGATACCCAGCAGGAGAAGGGGTATGCATAGGTAGGGACGTGAAGTGGGGTCCCCCGTGTGGGCACAGGCCAGTTCATGGTGTCCACACTCGCTGATGTGTATGTGCACCGTTCTGGGGGTACATGCGGGACCCCACGGGGTCATCTGAGGCCAGGGGCCTCTCCCTGCACACAGCCCAACCAGCCCCATCCTAAGTGGGAGTCAGGGCCTGTGCCCCGTGGGCTTAGCTCCTCTGCACCTGTGAAGCAGGGTCCTGTCACCTTGTGAGCCTGTTTCTCTGCTGGGGATGGAGAAGGAAACAGCAGACCAGCAGGCCTTCTGCTTCCCAGCTCCTCTGCGCACAGGGGAAACTGAGGCTGGGGGGCTCCTCCAAGGCCCCCCCAGCACCCGCAGCTGCTCCTTCTGCCGCTGCACACGGCCTCTGTGAACCTGCGGGCCACACCATGCGCAGGAAGACGGGAGCCCGCTCAGCTCTCGGGCAGGGGGCCTGGCGCCCGCCGCTGGCCACAGAGCAGGGAAATCACAGAGGGACCCGCGCCTACTGTGAAAACTGCACACGCGGCGGGCAGCGGTGTGGACCACATGTCATTTTCCGGAGTCTTGCCAGGCGATGTGGAAACCCTGTCCCCAGCCCTCCTGGCAGCCGCAGGGCGCTGAGCGGAGCTGCGGCTGCTCCCCTCCAACAGACCCCAGGGCCAGCAGGCTGCCAGCCCCTGTCACCCTCCGCTCCATCTCCAGGGCGCACATCTGCTATGCACTGCCACCCAGACGGCCACCCAGGGTAACCCTGCTTTGGATGAAGACGGCAAAGCTCAGAGAGGTGAAGCCAGTGGCCCGGGGTCACACAGCACACAGGCCCATCCCATAACTTGGCCGGGTAAGCCCCTGGCCTCTGACCACTAGGCAGCCCTGGCCCTGACCAGCTGCCGGCGGGGCAGGGTGGGGGAAGCACCTGGTGTCCCCTCTGGCCGGAGGGCTCTGCCAGCCCAGCCCAGGAGCAGCGCTGGCTGCCGTGCAGCATGGATCCCTTTTGGACTGGAAAGGTCACAGTCCAGGGCTCTTCTCCCCGGAGGCCTCTCTCGTTTCCCCTGTACAAAGAAGGCTTGTGCCTCCCCTGCCAGGCTGGTGTCTGGGACCCAGACATGGCCAGGGGGGCGCCCATCTGCTCCAGGGACCCTGGAAGGAGCCCAGCGGGGGGCCTCCAAGGTTCTAAGTCTGTCCCAGATAGAAGCCGGGGTCCCACCCTGTGCCCCAGCTCCGGGGTGACCACTGAAGCTTGCTGGGAGAGGAGTGTGGTGCATCGAACACACCTGTGTCCACGCGTGTGACATGGAGCAGGGCCCACGCAGATGGCAGCCTGGGGCCACCCATCTGCCCGGGCCAGCCCTACAGATGGTGCCGTTTACAAACCGCTGCCCGCACCCCAGGGGCCTCAGGCTCATATTTCCAGACAGCAGGGGAGGACTCCCCTCCCCCACCCCAGCTTGGGGCGGCTCTCTGGGTGGGCAGGGGTCCGGCTGGCAGTAGGGCTCTGATTCTTACCAAGCTGCCCGTGAGGACCCCAAGCAGCCCTGTGTGCTGGCCACCACCCACGGAGTGGGTGCCAGGTGACCTCCTCGAGGCTGGAGCAAGTCATGCACCCCCAGCCCTGGTCACCAAGTGCAGACGCTGCCACGGGGCAGCCTAGATCCACTCAACCTCTGCCCTGTTCCCTGCTGACCTCCGCCTCCACAGCCCGCAGCTGGGCTCCCCAGTGCCCTGTTCCGAGCCTCCCTTCTCGCACCCCGGGTCTGAAAGATCATCTCCAAGCTCCGCCAGGGTGTTCCACAGAGAGACTTAGCACGGGAGCTCCAGGCCTGAGGCCCCTGGGCGGCGCCGGCCACGGAGGCGTCCTCAAACCCGAGCCTCTGGTGCCCCCTGGTGGCCACTTGGGGGCAGTGCGGGAGGCTGCGAGACGTCGGGGCTGGCGAGGTCCCCGCCCAGGCTGCAGACGCACCCAGCACAATCCCCGCTCTGCCGGCTGCACCCTGAGGGCTCCCGGGGGCCCCTCCCCGGGGAGCACCCCGTCTCCCGCGTTCTCATCACTCCAGCCGGACTCACCTCCCGCGCAGGGCGTTCCCGCGAGCCCGCCCCGGGTGACCTTGTGGGATTATCCTACCCATCGCTCCAGGGCGCCCGCGAGCCGGGTCATTTTTATCCGGTCATTTTTATCCGCACTATGCAGCAAACAGAAGCTTGTGGGGGGTAAGGTCACGGGGTCCGTGGAGCCGGGCTCTGAACCCCATGTTCAGAGCCTCCGGGTTTCTCTCCTGCGCCCTCTGCTGCCGTCCGGCGGGACTGCCGCTCCCCCTGCATCAGCTGAGACCCCCCCCCCAGTAGTTCTCAGCGGGCAACCTGGGGGGCGGGGAGGGGGGCTCGCTAGCCACCCCATGCAGCCCAGGACCCCACATCCCTGAAACAGTCGCCCTCGGGATGTGGCCTTCAGCCAACTTGGCCTGACCTTAACCTTGACCTTATGGCTTTTCCCAGTTTCCTCCTGGCCCCTTGCATCTAGGTCTGCAGAACGGCCAATGATCCTCCCCACCCTGTGCCCACTGCCCTCTACTCCTCCCCTCTGCCCCTGCCCCTCAGTGGGCGGAGACCTGCTCCGGCCAGCCCAGGGCAGGCGAGGAGTGAGCTCCCCATCACCAGGGAGGTTCAGAGCCCGCATGTAGTTAGGCAGCCGTTACTGGGCCAGGGCTCTGGCCTGGAGCTGGAACTGTTAACGGCAGGCCTAGGGCACTGCAGTGTGGGGTGACGCAGGGGCTGTGCTACCCAACAAACTGTGTCCCTTTGAAAAGATGGGTTCAAAGCCCTGGCGTGGTGGTCTACACCTATTACCTCAGCACTCAGGAGGCTGAGGCAGGAGGATCGCTTGGAGTGTGAGGCCAGGACCACATGGTGAGACCTCAACTTGAAAAAAGAAAAAAAAAAGGACAGCGGTTGTGCCATCCCCGAGACCTCAGAATGAGCCCTGGCTTGGTCTTCCCTGGAGTCATGTTAAGATGAGGGTGTAGGGTGGACCCTAACCATCCAGTACCATGGTGTCCTTACAAACAGGAAAAATGTGTACAGGGACGGACACGCAGAGAGGGTCGACCTCCTGTGGGTGAAGGTGGGGGTCCGGGGGGCCCAGGAGCTGGAGTAGAACCATGTCCCCATTTTGCAAAGGAAGAAACTAAGGCTCAAGAGCCAATGGCAAGGTGGAGACTGGAGCTTGCTATCCTCCTGCCTCAGCCTCCCCAGGAACCAGGACCTCTGCTGGGATCTTAAAGCCAGATCAGCAGCTGAGTACCAAGCTGTCCCAGGGCTCGTTTCTCTCACCCCCTGCGGGCCATGCTCTCTGGGTGGCGGTGCCACCTCCTCCTCCCTTGGCCCAGCCCTCCAGGGCCCGCCCATTCCCCTCCTTACCTTCCCTGTGGCACCATGAGACACATATTGGGCTCCCTCCCGCTTGGCAATTTCGACTTGCTTGCGGGCGATGCAGGGCCTGGCAAGGGAGGTGCCCAGGAGGTAGCGGTCCTCATACAGTGCACTGGACTGGATGGCAGGCCAGATGAACTCCTCCACAAATTCCCTGCTCACATCCTCGATGAACACCTAGGAGACAGGGGCCATGAGAGGGGCCTGGGCAGGGGTGAGGCTGATTGGAGTGCAGAGCTGGGGAAGTTGCAGCTCTACTTATTCTGCAGCTGTAGCAGACATCACTGACCGATTCCTGCAAAGGAATCTTCTTGCCACACTCATAACAGACATTGCTAATCAATCCTGCACTATCAACCCACTGAACCAGGCAGCTCATAAATTCTTCCCAGCAAAACGAAACTCTGTCCCCACCCCAGACCTAGAGCCATAGTTCTTAATCAGGGATGGTTTTGTTCCCCAGGGGCACTTGGCAATATCTGGGCAGGACTGACACAGTTGCCAAGTGTGGGGAAGAGAGAGGGCTTGTAATATCTGGTAGGGAAAGGCCAGCTGTACATAAACAGTGCCAAGGTTGAGACCACTTGGTCTTGAGGAGCAGCTCTCTGCACTCAGTGGATGGATGAGTGGATGGACAGAGAGACAAAGGAAGAGTGGGCAGGTGGATGAATGGTCGGGCGGGCAGGTGGCTGGCTGGATGGATAGATGGATGGATGGATGATGGACAGATGGATGGATGATGGATGGATAGATGATGGATGGATGGATGATGGATGAATAGATGATGGATGGATGGATGATGGATGGCTAGATGATGGATGGATGGATGATGGATGGATAGATAGATGATGGATGGATAGATGATGGATGGATGGATGGATGATGGGTGGATAGATGATGGACGGGTAGATGGAAGGATGAGTAGAGAACAGAGGTAAAGGGGGAATGAACGGGTGGATGAGTAACGGCGGATGGATGGTAGAGGGATGACGGATGGACGGGTGAGAGGAGAGATAAAGAGAGGGTGCCTGGGGGGACAGATGGATGGCCAAGAGCAGATGGACAGGAAGTGGGAGAGTGGAGAAGAGTGGCTGGGGAAGCAAGGAGAGTGGGGTTCACACTCCTGACACACTGGCAGGGCTGCGGGGGGACAGTGCTCTGGGCCGGGAGCACCCACCACTCCAGAAGCATCCCGGGAGTCACAGGTCCACTGCCAGCCCAGCCCAGCTCTCCCCGGTACCTTTTTGGCCCCAAGCTTCAGCGCCTTCTTCCTGGCTTCCTCGAAGTCTTCCTTCTGGCCGATGTTGGCCTGGGGAGCAGAGTGGAGAGGCCTGGTGAGGCCAGGGACAGGGAGGAGGGTGGGAGGACCAGCAGCCCAGCCCTTCACAGCCACGGTCATGGCAGGAAAGAGAGGGCACAGACCAGGTGGGGTGCAGTGGATAGCACAGGAGCTCGGGTGTGGAGCAGGTTGCCAGGTGCTGGGCTGGGACCCAGGCCGCTGGACCCAGCTCTCCACTGCTGGCTTCCTTGCCTCATCTGGGCTCCCAACATGCCCAAGCCAAGCTGGTGCAGAGGCCACGTGAGGTAAGTGCCCTGCCTTCCTGGCCACCCAAGTGGGCAGCCCTGTGCTGGCCACCAGGCCCTGACTTCCGCTTCCCATCACCCCTGTCTAGACATGGCTGGCTCGGGGCTGAGCCCCAGGTCCTGCATTTTGATCTTGCTGGAGCCAGGCTGCAGGGGTGGCCTGAGGCCACAGATAGCCTCTCTACTTGTGGGGTCCCAGGGTACACAGGGCTGGGGCTGCTCCACAAGGGGACCACCCTAGGCCCCTGGCTTCCACTCAGCACTGCAGCTGCCGTTCATCCAGTGACTGAGGACAAACATTTCCCTTGCCTCAGTTTCCCCCACCTGAACTACAAGGGGATTGGCACAGAGCACTCTGGGGCTGCAGCCAATGCCTGTCTGTCAAGTGCCATCGTCTCCTCCCCTGGAAACAGAAGCTGTCCTAGGAGAGTCCCTTCTGTGGGGACACAGGAAAGAGGCCTGTGACCCAAGACTGACCCCCATGCAAAGGCACCCTTAGGCTGGGGAGAACTCAGTTGTGGGGGCAGCCATGGGCAGCCCCCATGTGCTCTGAGGAGGTGTGATGGAAGCTGAGTAAGGCTGGAGACAGAGCTGGGTAAGGGTTGGGAATTAGCTCAGCAGCATAAGCATCTGCTTGGAAAGCGCAAGGTCGTGAGTTCAATCCCCGGTCCAAAAAAAAAAGAGACAGAGCTGGGTGAGCATCAGGGTCAAGCCTTGCCTGAAGCCCTCCTACTACTGGGCTTCTCGCTTAGAAAAGCAACCAGTCTGGGGGGGGGGTGCACCGTTATTGCCTCTTTTTTCTCCCCACGGGGTTTCAGTTGAATTTCTAGACTGAAGCCAGAGCCGGGGGTGAAGGATTCAGAGTCCCAGGCCAAGGCTGTCAGAAGGGGACTGGTTTCATGAGCGTCAACTGCTCGGTACGCAGGCGGGGCAGGGGGACACTGCACATGACCCGGGGCACTCGGGTCCCTTCCACCTCCCAGCTACCGTCTTTACTGAGTGCTGGAGGCTGACCAGGGACCAGGGAGGGGGCACTGGGTCTGGGTCCGAGGCCAGGGCCCTCCTCACCAGGGCTGGCCAGCAGCAGCGCCCAGGCTGCCTCTGCCCCCCTGCCGGCCTGGGACCATCCGCAGAGCCCCATGGGATGGGCGTCAAGGATGTGCCCGGCGGGCCCGGCGGGCCACATGCACAGAGCGGTGGGTCCTCACCAGGTAGGCGATGACGTCATAGCCCTGCTCCTTCAGCCACACGAGGATGCACGAGGTGTCCAGGCCGCCGCTGTAGGCCAGCACCACGGAGCCCTTGCCGGACATTGTGTCTGGAGAGAGCGGGAGGGGCGGGGGGGACCGAGGCTCAGTGTGCACCTGCCGGGGAGGGACAGTCCCCACCACAGGCGCAGCCCTGCACAAGCGGCTCCGGAACTGGGGACAGAAAGTCCGCTGTTCCAGAGCCCGACTGGTGACCCAGGAACGCTGACGCCAGGCATGGGCGGGGCCAGGCTCCTCGCCAAGCAATACTTGAGGCGTCTCATGTGGGTCACTCTGCCGGGGGCCCCACATCACAGGCACAGTCACCCCACTTGGGAAAGCAGACGGCAGAGAGGCTCCTGGTCAAGGTCACGGAACTAACAGCTCAAGTTCACAGAGCCAAAGTCTGGAAACCAGGCAGGGACGGGCGGTGGAGGGGTGTGCCTGGCCCAGGTAGCTCCCCACGCCCCTAGTGTGTCCAGACTTCTCCAGATCGTAGGCCTGAGGCCAGTGTTCAGACCTCGGTGCTCAGCAGTGGGTGCGGGGGCTCGGGTCGTGAGTTCAAACTCTCCCCTGCCAAGTGGGTTTTTCCCAGAAGAAATAATGGAATTAAAATTAATTGGTGAGACCCCCCGGACTGTGACCTTCACAGGGCTGGTTGGAGCCTTGCAGGCTCAGAGGTATCAAAACAGTAGGAGCCAGACCAGGAGCAGGAGCGGCCCGTGGCCCCTGCAGCCCTGCGAGACTCTTCCGGAGCTGGCACCAGGGCCCAGGGTGTGGCTGACTCTGGAGCTGAACCCAAGTGCTTGCTCGGTCCCCAGCACATTCCTGGGGTCAGGCCAGAAGCCCCCCGCCCTGGTCTCACAGCGCCTGCTGCCCCTTGGACCTCGCAGGACAGTGCACCGGGGGTCCTCCCCCGCAGTGGGCCTGCGGCCACTGTCAGACTGAGTCCCTGGTCAGCTGCAGGCCCTGACCCTGCAGCCAGCAGATGGTGCCCATGGCAACAGCAGCCAGGCAACCAGCGTGAAGCTGAAAGGAGGGGGCCAAGCAGGAGGGGCAGGCGGGGAGAACCTGGGATCCGGCGCAGCTTCCGGGGCTCACGGTCTGTCTTCCCCACACAGGGGAGCGCTCTGCAAAAGCAACAGAGGCTCAGCTGCTTGGCCCAGCAGCCGGGTGCCCCCAGAGGCCCTGCCCTGCCCTCGAGAGGGACTGGCAGGGTCCCCACTGCACGGGGATCATGGATATAATACACCGGAAGCCTGGGCGTGGGGAGCACCCCTGAAACACCACATCCTGACGCTCAGCCCTCTCCCTGGAGCTCTCCCATTTTAAAGACAGGAAAACCAAGGCCGGGGTTAAGGGGCTTCACCCAGACCTTGCTAAGCTGCCAAGTGGCAGAGCCAGGACTCAGACCCACATCAGCCGGGCTCCACTCTGGAAGGGACGAGCTGGGTAAGGTGTGGTCAGGGAGTCGCTCAGTCCAGATGTCCTGGGTGGGCTGGGGGCTGCGGGGCTCAAGATGGACAGTGGGGGTGGCCTGAAAACCCCTGCCCCTGCCCCTCACCAATGCATGTGGGGCCAAGAAGGAGCACCGGAGTAGGGAGGGGACACTCCAGTCACTGCCCCTGCCCACGTAGTGTGCATGTTCCTCTGCATGTACACGTGTGTGCCCTTTTGGAGCCGGCATGTGCATGTGGAGACCCAGGGGCCAGCCAGGCTGGGTAAATGATGCAATGGGACAGTAAACTGAAGTCACCTCTGCCCTGGATTGCTCTGCTCTCAGCCCATGGTGAA
Source organism: Hydrochoerus hydrochaeris (assembly GCA_004027455.1). Classification (NCBI taxonomy): domain Eukaryota; kingdom Metazoa; phylum Chordata; class Mammalia; order Rodentia; family Hydrochaeridae; genus Hydrochoerus; species Hydrochoerus hydrochaeris. The sequence continues at coordinate 2,635 of PVLA01009584.1, read as the reverse complement.
GCCTCCTCCTCCCTCAGCCGCAGGGCCTGGGGCTGTGTGACCCGGCTGGGGCCTGAGGCAAAATCTAAAAGGAACTGAGGACCTGACTAAGGAGGGGAAGGGAGCGTTCTCTTTGTAGGCAGAGAGACCATGGCCATGTTCAAGTCTCTGCAGCTCTCCAAGCAAGGCTGCCCACCTGCAAATCAAGGGTGGGGAAGACCTGACCATCCCAGGGCAGTGGCCAGGGCTGGGCGGTGCTGCGGGGGAGTGACAGCTGGGCGAGGCTGCTCCTGGCCTCGCTCTCCTGGCCTCGCTTTCTTTCCCCAGACGCACGACCTCAAAGCCTTCTGGATGCCCCAGGCCGGGGGGCTTCCCTCCTGGGGAGGCAGCCAGCAGACCCCTGGCACTCCCTGGAGGGCCCAGGGCAAGTTTTTCCTGCTCCCAAACGTGTGCCAAGGCCTCCCTGCTCCCGAGCCGGTGGGGCAGCCTCTGCCAGGAGAATCTTTCCTGGGAAGAGGAAGAAAGTGACCTCGTGTCACGCCGCTGGGTACGCTGGCCTCAGCTGGCAAGGTGGGGGTTATTCTCTGCAGCCTCAGCCACAGCCACCTGGCCAGCGCCCAGGGGACGTGCGCCAGGCCAGCCCAGGCGCCTTCTCTGCACCGAGGAAACTCCCGTGGCTCCGTGATGCAGGGCTGGATAACAGCACAAGTGAGGCCGCAGTCGGAGCCACACAACAGTCGTTTCCAGGGCAGACAGCCACAACCACTGTCTGCCAACGAGGAGCCGGGAAGCCACGTGCCTCAGTGACAGGATACAGTGGCTTCAAGCCCTGGCTGCCTGCTCCATGGCCCCTGTGAATCCCAGGCCCCTGCTCCTCCCAAGCCCGCCCTGATAGTCTAGCTCAGCTGAGCTCGATTTGTCATTCCCCCCCCCCCCCCGCTAAATCCTGACTCTGCCTGGGCAGGAAAATTCTCTCCCACTTTGAGGCTGCTCGCTAGGATTTCAGCTCCGACCTGCAGGTTTTGCGTATGGTAGAGCTAGACTGCAATTCCGCTATAGACCAGAAGGCGGCGCATGTTCCCTCTCCAGGGCCGGGTCTAAACTCCTGTGAAAGATCCGAACCATTTCTGGCCAGTTTGGTCTCTAGTTTGCACGAAAATGCTCCCCAGGTAGCAGGACGCGAAGGAGATGAAGGCCTCCCTGGATCCTGGCCACAGACGCTCAAATGTTCTCCTAGGAACATTTGGTCACAGGAAGAGAGAGTACGCTTGGCTGTTTATTCTTCTAATATCACAGCGTGTCTGCTCCCTGGCCCTGGTTCCTCCAGGGTGGGATCTGCCCTGCAGCAGGAAAGCAGCCAGGGCTGGAAGTTCCACTGCGCCTGGTGCCACCGCAGAACTCAGAGCTCCAGCCCCTGAGTTCCAGCCTGGGGAATCTTTCCGCGTGGGTGCCCAGGGCCCACTTCAGGGGCGCCTGGATGCCTTCCAAACTGCTGGCGCAGCAGCTGGGCGTGCAGGTCTCCACCCTTGAGGGTCAATGAGGCAGATGTGGGGGCCCTGCGAGTACTCAGGGGTGCAGAGGCTGTCCGGAGAATGGGGGTTCTCCTGTCCCCCACCTCGAGCTTGGCCCCAGAAAAGGTGCTCAGGAGACGGGACTCACTGGCCCCTCAGGGGAGCAGGGATTGGTTCTCAGAGTCTGGCTGCCCCAGGGCCAGGCCCATCTTGAATGTCCGGGGAGACCAGGAGCAGGGGACCGAGGAGAAGGGGACAGACTCCATCAGGCTTGACCTGGTGCCAAGGCCCCGGTCGCCTTCCTGGCTGCTTTTGCCTCGACTGTCTCCTTGGACGGCCCCGGGGCCAGGCTGAGCCTGCTCCAGCTCAAGGGGAAGCTAGGTTGGGACAGGGAGGCTGAGCCAAAGCTCCCCGGCCTTCCCGCTGGGCCTGGCCTGGAGCTGGGTGGGGAGGGATCAAAACTCAGGGCTCTGGGTGGAGCCCGTGGGAAGGACAGGTCTGTTCCCGCCCAGGCACCTGCGCCCTGGAAGGCCCTGCAGGACGGGGAGGACTTTCCTCCATGCCCGGATGACCATGTCCTGGGGCCAAAGACAGTAAAACCCAGAGGCCCACGTTTCCTGGAGAGCTCCTCCCCCGGGCCCAGCCCAGGACACAGGAAGCAGGGCTGGCAGCCGCCCTGCCCAGAGAGGCAGGACGGCCTCCACCGCCCCGCAGAGACGGGGACTTCCCACCCAAGGCCCCGGGGCAGTCGCCAGCGTCTCGGTGCCCACACGTCAGGGTAAACGGAGGTTCGAGAAAAGCAACGCGCCTGAGCTCCCGAGGGCAGAGGCGGCGCTAGGGCTGGACACCCCCCCCCCAGAGCCCGGGGTGGCGCGGATGGCGAGGCGCGCAGCGGCGAGGGGATGCGAGCCCCTGCCCACGCGGGCTCCCAGGTCTCCACCTGCGAGCGCCACGGCGCAGAGGAAGCCGGACCCGAGAATTCTGGGAAGGACCAGGTCGGCACAGGGGACACCAGGTCTGGCCCCCCACCCCACTGCCGGGCTGCAGGAGTCCCAGTACGGTCCCACGCGTGTGCGCAACAGAGGCCCCGCGCCCGCCTCCTCCCCTCCTGCTCGGCCTGGGCCAGGGCGCGCAGGCCGCCCCCC